>JAOANR010000008.1:52780606-52848593 GCA_030278955.1 Hygrophila difformis
ATAAAAATTTGGACAGAGCTTTGAGCAACTTGGAGTGGATTTCCTTGTTTCCTTCGGGTTATGTTCAGAATCTCCCAAGGGTGGGTTCGGACCACTGTCCTTTGTTACTTAATTGCGGTCGTGATCATCCTAAAGCTGCTTCTCCGTTTAGGTGGGAGGCATATTGGGCCCTTCATCTGACTATGTGGCTGTTGTCAAAACAACTTGGGATAAGCCTTCTGCTTCTATTTGTTCGCAGCTTCACAATGTGCAGCATGACTCCTTGGACTTCAGGCGTCATTCAGTGGGTAACTTTAAATGGCGCAAAATTAAATTGTTGAAGCGTTTAGAGAGGGTAGTTCGGTCCTTGGAAAGAGTAGACTCTATTCGGCTAATGATTTTAGAGGATGAATTGAAGAAGGAATACGAGACCGTGTTATCTCAGGAAGAGGCGTATTGGTTCCAACGTGCTCGGGAGAAATGGGTGAAGAGGGGTGATCGCAACACGGCATATTTCCATGCTCGCACCAAGAGTCGCCGGCATAGAAACAAAATTCATGGCATATTTTTGGATGATGGGTCATGGTGTGAGGATCCTGTTGCGGTTCCTCATTATGTAAAGGATTTCTATTGCAAGCTGTATGCTAGTCCGGCTGATTCCTCTAATTCGTCTATTGAAGATGATGTAGAGTACAATCTGCCAGGCCTATCTCCTATTCTTTCTGAGGCGTCTAGCGGTCTTATGTCGAACATCACCTCGGATGAAGTTGCTCAGGTTGTCACACACATGAATAGTTATTCGGCGCCCGGGCTTGATGGTTTCCTGCCGCTGTTTTTTAAGAAATATTGGGAGTATATTGGGACTTCAGTGGTGGATTTTATTCAGAGTTCTTTTGACTCTCAACAGTTTAATGTTGAGATTGCCAAAGCTTATATTTGCTTGATACCTAAGATTGTTATGCCGACCTGCCTGAAGGACTTCAGACCCATTTCTCTTTGAAATGTTATTTACAAGATTTTAACTAAAGTTCTTGTTACTCGTCTTCGCCCGATTCTTCAGGATTGCATTTCGACTCATCAAAGTGCTTTCTTCCCGAGTCGCGGTCCGATTGATAATGCAGTTATCCTACCATAACTATTAGGGCACATGTCGGGGTCAAGGGGTTGACTTTAAGCTCTCATTCTTAAGATTGATATTGCCAAGGCATATGATAACGTGAGATAGGATTTCCTCCATATGTGTCTTCATGAATTACAGCTTCCGGACACTTGTATTAGGCTTATCATGTATTGTGTTTCATCTCCCATGTATTCTATTTTATGGAATGGTTAGGGCCTGGAGTTCTTTAAGCCAGGCAAAGGGCTTCGACAGGGTGATCCTATTTCTTCCATGGATCGGATTGGGTACGATTTTGGAAGATGGAAAAACAAAGAAACAAATAAAATGGATAGGTGAGAATGCCTAGTTGAATACTCAATCATGGAATAGTCTAACACTTGGTGTTCATACTATTCCCTCAATAGATATTCTCAAGGTAGCTATACGATTGAATACTTCTCAATGCTCAAAAGGAATCCAACCAATGTGGAAGAATTCAATTGTGACCTTTCAAACAAAAGATATTCACTCTCCAAGTGTTAGATAAATTTTCATTCAAAAGGTGCAAACAGACAATGTTTGGGAGGTCCTATTTATAGGCAACCCACATTACAAAGGGATTAAACAACCCTACACTGGGGTTAAACAAAAAAGAAGAAAATCTAAGCCGGAGCAGCTGGGATGATGAGAGACTCGTACGACAAGAAGTAGGCTAGCGTCGTAGGTAGAAATCTAAACTGGGGAGCAAGGACAACGTGAGGCTGGCTTGCGTCGTAGCGTTGAGGCTAGCATCGTAGGTTCCTTCCAGTGTGGCTTCGCGACCTGAGACGAGGGCTACGTCGTGAGCCTCACGACTGTGAACAGTCTAGCATCGTAAGACAAGGTTAGCATATACTTCGAGGCTAGCATCGTATTTTGTCCTTCTTTCACTCATGCGGGCCCACGGGGTGGCTTCTCTCTCCAGCTTGTTTAATTGTCTTGTGCATGCTGCACTTGTTGATTTACAAATTAAACAACTAAATATAATGTTCGGTTTCCGGGGCTGTTCCGGTGGGGTTTCCGGCCAACTTTCCGGCGACCGACATCCGGCTGCTCTCGATCAGCTGTGGGCTTCCGGATCCATTTGAGTGGGTCTGGGGTCTTCCTCTATTTGGATTAGCAGCTTCAGGCCCATTTTTTCCAACTTTGTCTTTAACAGTTCGGCTTCAAAATTCCGGTTTAGCAACTCAGCGACTCTGGATTTGAACTTTCCGGAACGCTGCTGGGACACCAGTCCTTCTGGAAATGCGGGGATCAGTAGTGTTCTCGCTCCGGCTTCCATGCCATCCCCACCCCCTTGGGGAAGTTGATCCATCAATCGACCATGATCTTCCTCATCCCTCTTGAACAAGGTGAGATCTGCAACATTAAAGACAAGATTAATATGACCGAATTCTTCTGATAATTGCAGTTTGTATGCATTATTATTCATCCGTTATAAAATTTTAAAAGGCCCGTCTCCTCGCGCAGATAGTTTGTTGCGTCGGCTTGCAAGAAACCGCTCTTTCTTCTAGTTGAGCCACACCCAATCCCCTGGGTTCAGCTTTAGCTCCTTGCGACCACGGTTGTTATTTTTGGCGTATCCTTCTGCCGCCTTGACTAGACTGTCCCTCACATCTTTATGCATTTCCTTGATCGCATTTGCCCTGTTCCTGCCATTGATGTTCAAATGCTCATTGCGAGGCAATGGCAACAAATCAAGTGGCATCAGTGGGTTAAAACCGTACACAACCTCAAAAGGTGACATGTGTGTGGCACTGTGTACATGTTAGTTATAGGCAAATTCGATGTAGGGCAAGCCTTCTTCCCAACTTTTGTTACTAGACGCAGTAATAATCCTAAGTAAATTACCTAGGACTCTATTAACTGCCTCAGTCTGTCCATCAGTTTGCGGATGATAAGCAGTAGAAAATAATAGTCTAGTCCCTATTTCAGACCATAAGGATTTTTAAAAATAGCTTACAAACTTGCGTCTCGGTCGGAGACAATGGTCCTTGGCACACCGTGGAGTCTTACAACTTCCTTGAAGAATATCTTGGCCACGTGGTGCGCGTCATTGGTTTTTGGCACGGGGTATGAAATGCGCCATCTTTGAGAACCTGTCAACCAAAACAAAAATAGAGTCTTTAGCCCGTGCAGTACGAGGTAGTCCTAAAACAAAATCCATAGATAAATCAATCCATGGGCCCCCGAGTACGGGCAATGCTTGATAGAGCCCATGTGGTTTTGCTGTCGACTTGGCTCTCAAACACGTGATGCACTTGCTGACAAAATCAGCGACTCGCTTCTCCATTCCTGGCCAGTGGAAATGTTCTGTCAATATGCTCATTGTTGCAATTCTCCCAAAGTGACCCATCATGTCGCCAGAATGCGCTTCAGTAATCAGAAGTTCCCTGATAGATCCCTTTGGTATGCACAGCTTGTTTCCATAGTAGAGAAAACCATTCAATTGAGAAAATACCTTGAAGGCTATTTTCTCGGTCTTCTTGTACACTTCTCCAATGTTGGTATCTTGAGCATATAGATCTTTTATGTGCTCGAATCCAATTAAATGCATTGTTGCGAATGCTGCTAGATTCAATCTTCTTGATAAGGCATACGCAACCACGTTGTCCTTTCCCTTCTTGTAACAGATCACATACGGGAATGATTCAATGAATGAGCTCCAGCGGACATGTCTTGCATTTTTCAATTGCCCCTGTCCTCGAATTTGCTTCAACGTCTCGTGATTTGTGTGAATAATGAATTCTCTTCCTCGCAAGTAATGTTGCCACGTCCTCAAGGCTTGTACCACATCATACAATTCTTTATCGTACGTGGAGTAGTTTAGTTGAGCTCCTCCAAATTTTTCAATGTGATAGGCAATCAGCCGTTCATCTTGCAACAATACCACGCCCATGCCCGTCTCAGATGCGACACATCGATCTCGAAAGGAAGATCGAAATTGGAAAGTGCTAACACCGGAGCATGGGTAAGTTTATCCTTTAACTCCTCAAATGACTTCTGCTAACACCGGAGCATGGGTGAGTTTATCCTTTAACTCCTCAAATGACTTCTGCTCTTTTGGTCCCCATTTGAACTATAAGCCTTCTCTAGTAGAGAGGTCATTGGTGCGGCGATCACACTGAATTATGGCACAAATCGTCGAAAGAACCCACACATGCCCAAAAATCTTCGAACTTCATTGACGTTGGTCGGTGGTGTCCATTCAAAAATGGCTTTGATCTTAGACTCATCCACCTTCAGTCTGTTTCCTCCAACGAAAAATCCTAGAAAGGTGACTTCGGGCACGTGGAAGGTGCACTTCTCGAAATTTGCGTACTGTTCGGCCTTCCTCAGTTTTATGATCACCTGCACAACATGTTTTACTTGATCAGATTCGTTGTGGCTATAAATAAGAATATCATCAAAGTATACAACAATGAGTTTTCCAATAAACTCACTTAAGGTTTCATTCATGAGTCGCATGAATGTGGATGGAGCATTAGTGAGTCCGAAAGGCATCACTAGCCATTTATACGACCCAAATTTAGTCTTGAATGTTGTTTTCCACTCATCCCCTGGTTGCATGCGGATCTGGTGATAACCGCTTTTCAAATCTATCTTTGTAAAGATGCTCGCTCCACCCAGCTCATCGAGCATATCATCGAGTCTCGGGATCGGGTGGCGGTACTTGATTGTAATTACATTAACAGCTCGACAGTCAACGCACATCCTCCATGTTCCATTTTTCTTCGGTACCAAAAGTACGGGCACTGCGCATGGAGACAGACTCTCTCGAACCCAGCCTTTGTCCAGCAGTTCCTGGACTTGCTTTTGGACCTCTTTCGTTTCTTTGGGGTTCATGCAGTAAACAGGCCTTTTAGGAATTGATGCTCCTGGTACGAAATCGATCCTATGCTCCACACCTCTCAAAGGTGGTAAACCACCTGGTAACTCTTCTGGGAAAACATCCATGTTGTCTTCCAACATCCTGCGAAAATCATTTGGAACATTAAGTGTAGCAGGGGGGTTCTTAGAAATATCTTCAACAGGCTTTACAAAAGCTAGGAAACAGTTACCTAATATTGGCGCATCTTCAATGGCTGCCTCCAGCTCTTGTTTGTGAACAGTAGGCATCGATCATGACTTTTCAAGAGTAAAGGAGATGGATTAGAATTATCAGAATCAATTACAATTCCTTTACCTCTCTGTTTTCTCTTGAACTCCTCTTCCTCCTTCCGGATGTTTTCTACTAAATTCCGATGGTCGATTTTGACAGTTTTCGGTGGTAGTGACTTCATCATGATTCTGCTTTGCCCATCTCGGAAGGAGAGATCATTTTCTGTACCTCTATATATGACGCTTGTCGTACATCCAAGGTCTTCCCAATAGCTCATGGCACGCGGTCATGGGAACTACATTGCATAAGATCTCTTTAGAATAAGGCCCAATATGATTGGTACCCGTGCTTGTTTTGCGACTTTCGTAGTTCCAAGCTCATTCATCCAATGTAGATGATATGGCTTCACGTGGTCCTGCATTGGTATTCCTAACCTGCGAATAGTATAGAGACTCACAGCATTAACACAACTACCACTGTCTACAATTAATGAGGCTACAATGCCTTTAAGTTTACAATGATAGTGAAAAGATTCTCCCTTTGTTCCGGAGCATTGCCGTTAGGCTCGTCAGCTTTTTCTGCAGTTAGCGCTCGCATCGCGATGAAATTCGTCACGTACTCTTCTTCATTTTCCTCCAAGACTCCTCGGCTCAGATCGCCCTCATCATGATACTGTTCATTATCATCTTCTTCGCGCTCAACTTCTTCATATTCCTCATCGGAATCAATCTCTTTCCATGTCCCTGGTTCAACCATAACGATCCTTCCCTCTCGTTTGGGACAATCTCGGAGATAATGACCTTTCTGCCCACATTTGAAACATGTGACGTCCTTGACATCCCGTTTAGGCTTATCCTATTCATCCTTTTTGTAAAGATATGGATCTTTGAAATCCTTGCCCATTTTGAAGGCCTTTGGCTGATTCGGTCTGTCATCTTTGGCTGCGTTGGGCTTGGCATATTGGCCTGTAGGCTTTAAAGGCTGCTCATTGGCCCTGGTTGTCCAATATTTGGAAGTGTTCGAAATGACCATGGACTTGACTGGCCGGTCCCTCAGTTGCCGATCAATTTCGATAGCTAGTTGAACCAAGTGCTCCAAACTGGTGTATGTCCTTAATTTCACTTCAGCTGTAACCTCCCTTTTCAGACCCCTCTTGAATGTGGCTATCATTAGCGGTTCATCTTCATTAATTTGGGCTCTCGTCATGAGGCATTCCAAGTCCTTGTGGTATTCATCCACTGTTCGATTGCCCTGCACACAACATTTAACCTTTATGTACAAGTCATCAAAATAACTACTGGGAACAAACCTCTTTTCCATTCCGTGCATCAGTTCAGCCCAAGTAGTGATATTTGGAAGTCGTAGGCGCTGGCCGTCATGTTGGAGTTTTCGCCACCATGTCAGGGCATAGTCCTTGAATTCACAAACGGCTAGTTGGATCTTGGTGAATTTGTTGTACTGTTGGCAATCGTAGATCAACTCAATTGATTGCCTCCAATCAATGAACTCTTCCGGATCGTTCGCGCCTTTGAATGCCGGAATGATGATTCCTCGAAGATCAGCTTCTAGTCGGTTCTGCTCAACAGGTGCTAGGCCTTCATTTGCAAGCTTGACCACGAGTGGGTCCCCTTGATCGGGATTTAGATTCAGCCTTCGGCAGACAGGTGGATAAACTTGTTGTCTGTCTGCAGCTGCGGCTGGTGCCTGAGATTGTGGTGGATTCTGAAACTGTGCATTTGTTGGGACTCACGGCCGAGGTGGCGGCGGGGGTGGTGCTCGCGGTCCTCGCGGGCCTTGATGTCTGCCACATGTCCCGAAGTGCAACTCCTGCTCCTCAATGGCTGTTTCCGCCCCGTCCATCATCGATTGTTGAACCCCACTCGTACTTCCGGGGGTTAAGTTTAGAGCTTACTCTTGCATGGCGATTCGGCTAGAAACATCATTCATATTTTCTACAAGAGTTTTCACTCGTTCATTTATAGCATTTAGATTATCATCTACGTCTCGCCTAAAAGTATCTAAATCATATCTCTTGGCGGTTTCAGCTGTAGCTGCAGTCAAAGCTCGAAGCATGTCCATCATCTCCCTCATAGTTGGCTCTGTATTCCCTGCCATAATAGTTCAAGAGGAGAAAGAAAACTAGATATATGTATAAAGAGTTAGAAAATTTACAGAATTATTTAGAGTGATCTCACAAGTGTATCTCTCACTGAAAAGTCCGAA
The DNA here is from genome assembly GCA_030278955.1 of Hygrophila difformis. NCBI lineage: Eukaryota > Viridiplantae > Streptophyta > Magnoliopsida > Lamiales > Acanthaceae > Hygrophila > Hygrophila difformis. The sequence continues at coordinate 52,788,049 of JAOANR010000008.1, forward strand.
TTCTCCACCAGTTGGTTCCAATAAACCGGATAGTGCTCAATCGTATCAACCAACAACAGATGGTGAAAGAAATAAAATATGGGATGCACAGTGCAAGAATCAGAATGCAATGTTCAACTCTATCAATGAAAAGCACAGATTCTGTGTGATTGCAATGCACAATTTATGGTTCGCACTATTAATCGGTCTGCAAGCAATTCAATCTGATTCCTCGCAATTTTAGAGTGTAAAGATAAACCTCACAAAATAAAACACTCGGAATCACAAATATATGCCTCACACACAAACCCAAGAATAAATAAAACAAAGTTGTCGAAGCTGTTGGCTAAGATTGACCCGGTCTTACTTACTGTTGAGGAACTCCAATATCTAACATTACAGACGGAGCTTCAACTCTGTGGCTTGTAAAATAAGTCAGCGGAGCAAAGGGACAAGCACTTGTTGTTCGAGAAATTCCAATGTCAGTTATAGGCCCTGGCGGAACTGATGGAATTTCAACTCGGAACTTTGAATTTAAATTGCTCTTGGTTTAAATTAGTGAAACCGTACAGTAAAAATAAATTCCAATCCTCCACTTTTTTTCCTTGTTAAACCCACTCGTTGAAAATTGAATATGGCTTGCTGAAAAGATCCTCAATTCCGGTACTGTTGCACGACTTTAGCAAAATCAAAGTTGTCTCAATTGCCCAATGAGAGTTATGCCGTGTGAAATGGTCAAAGCAATGCGGTGTAACATCCCGGTTTTTGGCACCCAGGTCGGGATGTCACCGCCACATCTCCCTAGTAAGACACGGTTTCTCCGAGCTTACTAAGGAGATGCAAGGCTAGGTATTGCAGTATTTAAAACATTTAAAGCATTCAAAATAGCCCATACAATATAATTCGAAAATAATAATAGCATAGCGCAGCGGAAATATTTAGTTTAATACAGTATCGCAGCGGAAAATATAAAAAGGGCCGACATGGCCAAAACACGGGTTAAACAGGTCCGTTCATAATATAGTCTAAGTACGAAATTTTAAAAGCAAAATAACAATTCCCAAAATCCCATGCATGATTCGTGCTCATACAGGCTCATTCCACATATTCTGTAAAGAAAGGAATAAAAATGGTTTTGGTCAGCAAAATTGCTGAGTAAGTTAACACATGCATGATCGTAGGGTTTAAAAGCCATAAATTTAATAATTTAACAAAAGCATGATAATAACATAATATTTAATTTCATCTAATCCATATCCAATAGCATAATTTATCTCTGGCTATATTTAATAACACATGTCACATGGTTCAAGATAATAGCCATAATTTAAATAAAGCATTTAAATAATTTAATTTGACAACAATATCATTTAATCTAGTTTAATTTAATTTAGAATCCCCATTACATTCCCGATTTGGTATTTCAAATTTTCACGATAGAAATCGCGATGTCAACAAGTTTAGCCGGTAGCCCGGCGGCCGCAGCCGTATCAGCCATACCCAGTACCACTCCGGAGCCTCGGGAAACCCATACGGATATTCACGAGAGTGTAGGCTCTAAATTTCGCCGTTTTGGCAATATCACATTTCAAGTATAGCGCGCGGGGTCACCATCGTCCATTACGGCACGAAGTGAATCGTTAGGGGGCACCCTGCAGAGCACTCACCCCTAATTTTAATTTATCAAGTTTGTAAGGGGATTTAGTTTTTAAAATCTGCCTTCCATTGTATTAATTTAGAAACAATATCTCAATTCGTTTCAACCCTAAAGGTTAATTCCATGTTTCAACAAGATTTCAAAATTTCGTTTCGGTAAATCACAGTTTACTCCAAAATTCGTCTAAAATCAGATTTAATTTCAAAAATTCCAAAATTTCATATCTGACTCGGAAACATCAAGATCTACAACTTTCGTGTTTTAACTTTTTCAATCCGAGATACCTAAGTAGGTCAAAATCGCCAATTTTCGCATAACAAGAAATCTGTCCGAGTTTAACATGTCACAGTTTAAAGATTTCAAATTCTAACATATCAATTCAACTCTAAACTTAATGAAATTTGACAGGGATCATCTTAAGACATTTATCTACAACTTTCATGTTTGGCCAAAGATCTAAAACAGCCTAGATCCTATGTCAAAAACGAGATCAAGATCATTCCTGAGTTTTGTCCAAGATTTCAAGATCTAGAATTAAACAGTTCGGTTTCAACGGGTTTTCACATATCAAATCAACTCCAAAAATTCTCAAATTTTTACAGTAGCTGGGTCTAAGTCTTAGGAACGTTTTTCGTGTTTTAAGTTTTTCCGTTTGAGTTCGTTTTAAGGGTCGGAAAAATTCACCAAATCTGTTGCGTCGGTAGAAAAACAAAAGTGGACAGATTTATGGTTCTTGTTGAATCTTTTAGGTTTCGAATGTTTTAAAATCTCCCAAAACCATGTAAGGTTAACTTACAGTGTCTATGAACGTCGGGAATGTCCAATTCGGAGGCGTGGCTTCCAGATCACCGTTTCTCCTCTCCGTTCGTCGGGTTCTACGATCTAGATTCGATACGGGGGTGTAGAAAGAAAAAGGAGATGATTAGGATTCGTTTTCGAATCGTTTATTGAATAAAGATTGGACCGAGAATTACCACGACTATGGAGATCTGTAGAGAAACTCGTCCAACAGCGTTCGTCTTGGTTTCGTGCCTCCGACGACTCCGGATTTAGGGTTTCGAACGTATAGAATGTTTTAGGGTTTTGTAAACTTGTTCGGGGCTCCCAAGGGGCTTATTTATAGAATTCTTAATTCCTAGGGCGTCCACAACCGACCTAGAAGTCTGGAGTCGAGAGATGTTCAACCGAAAGTCGAAAAATCCGCGTTCGGGCGAGAGATTCACGCAACAAGCAAATCTGTGAAGTGGCGCGGTCGTGGCGCGCTGAACCTCCTTTACCGCGCGGCCACCGCGCCGACTTCGCCTGGACTTCGGTCCGGGCGGGTCGTGCGATCCGTCGTGCTTTTCCGCCTCTCTTTCGGGTTTCTATCCCTCTATGCTCCCGAATTACGATTTCCGGGGTATCTTCGGGTTTCTACTTTCTCTCTAAATTTTATTCTCAGTCTAATTGGATGTTTTGGACTCGAATACTCGAGTTCATTAGTGTCGGGTTTTGGTGTACCATTTATCCATCCTTTTATTTAATTAAATTCCTTTAATTCCTTTTTAAGTAAAAATCTCATTTCTCATTTCCTTATCTTTATTCATTTCTTTTATTTGCTGCATTTGTTTATTTATTTATAGTATTTATTTTATTTATTATTTATTTATTTAATTACTGTTTTATTTTATGTTGGAAAATTCTCGGGTATTACAGTCTACCCTCCTTAAGAATCAACTTCGTCCTCGAAGTTGTGTTTCGGCTTTTCTCGTCTCGTGCTAAGGTCTTGTGTTTGTTTTATTATGTTGTGACTGAACTTAGAATTAAAACTTCTAAGCTGCCTACGTACCCGGTAAAGGGATCAAGCCATAACGTAGTTCAAAAGTTTACAAAAATGCACGAAAAATTAGGGGGTATGACATCCTCTCCCCCTTAAGATTGCAGTTATGTCCCCATAACTGTGTCGGTATCGGTTTGGAACAATGTCGGGTATCGCTCCCTCATATCGGATTCTACTTCCCAAGTTGCCGTCTCACTTTCGTGGTTTGACCAAAGAACCTTGATCATTTTGATGGTTTTGTTCCTCGTTACTCGTTCCTTAGTATCGAGAATACGCACTGGGACTTCTTCGTAAGTCAAATCTTCATCGAGCTCAATTATCTTCGGTTGAAGTACATGTGTCGGGTCCGGCACATACTTCTTTAGTTGCGAGACATGGAAGACATTATGAACTCTATCTAAGTGTGGCGGTAAAGCCAATCGGTAGGCTAGAGTTCCGACTCGTTCTAGAATTTCGTAAGGTCCTATGTATCGAGGACTTAACTTCCCTCGTTTGCCAAAGCGCATCACCCCCTTCATGGGTGATATCTTTAGCATGACCCTATCTCCCACTTGAAATTCTAGGTCTCGTCGTCTCACGTCGGCATAACTCTTTTGACGGTCTTGAGCGGCTTTCATCTTCCCTTGAATCACTTTGACTTGTTGAGCCATGTCTTCGATAAGTTGTGGTCCCACTACCACGGACTTATCGTTTTCTTCCCAGCTCAAAGGGCTTCGGCACTTTCGTCCATACAACGCCTCGAAAGGTGCCATGCCGATACTAGCATGGTAACTATTATTATAGGAAAACTCAATCAATGGTAAATGAGATTCCCAATTTCCTTTGGATTCCAACACGCATGCTCTCAGCATGTCTTCTAGTGTTTGGATTGTCCTTTCGGTTTGTCCATCCGTCATCGGGTGGAATGCGGTGCTCATTTTGATTTGAGTACCGAGAGCTTTTTGTAACTCCGTCCAGAAATGAGAGACAAATCTACTGTCTCTATCGGAAATGATATCGTGTGGTACTCCATGTCGTCGTACCACGTTATCAATGTAGGCTCGGGCCAATTGGTCCATAGTCCACGTGTCTTTCATTGGGATAAATATGGCTGTCTTCGTTAGCCTATCCACAATCACCCAAATCTTGTTCATGCCTTTAGGTGATCGGGGTAATCCCGAGACAAAGTCCATTGAGATGCTATCCCACTTCCAACTTGGAATCTCTAGTGGTTGCATCAATCCTAAGGGTTTATGTCGCACTGCCTTAACCTTTTGGCGGGTGAGACCTCTCGCCACGAAATTTGCCACTTCCTTCTTCATTCCCGGCCACCAATAGATCTTCTTCAGATCTTTGTATAGCTTGTCACCTCCGGGATGTACGGAATATGGCGTGTTGTGCCCTTCCTCCATCAACCTTCGCTTCAACTCGGCACATTTAAGAGGCACACACCATCTACCTTTAAAACGGATGCTTCCATCCTCGTGGACAGCAAATCCTATTGCCTTTCCTTCGGCAATATACCCTTTTATCTTCTCGAGTTTCGGATCGCCCGGTTGAGCGAGTCGAATCTCGTCTAATATTGGAGTTTCTACGACCATGGCATTGACCGTTTCTCTCACTGTGCCAGGATGCACAAGTTCTAACTCCAATCTTGCCAAATCCATGTACAATGCCGGCGGAATTACCAACGAGTTTGTCACGTGTTGGGTTTTCCGACTTAGGGCATCGGCTACCACATTCGCCTTCCCCTCGTGGTATGCTATCTCTAAATCGTAGTCCTTAATGAGTTCCAACCACCTTCGCTGTCTCAAATTCAACTCCTTCTGAGTGAATATATACTTCAAGCTTTTGTGGTCGGTGAACATTCGACACTTCCGCCCATAAAGATAATGCCTCCATATCTTTAGAGCGAAAACGACCGCTGCCAACTCCAGGTCATGTGTCGGATAATTTTCCTCGTGAGGTTTCAATTGGCGTGATGCATAGGCTACGGCTCTCGAGTCTTGCATCAAAACACAACCTAAACCTTCCTTCGAAGCATCGCTATATACTTCGAAGTCACCATTCTCTGATGGTAGTGTTAATACGGGTGTGGTTGTGAGTTGTTTCTTCAGCTCTTGAAACGCAATCTCACAAGCTTCGGTCCACTCGTATTTTGCTCCTTTCTTAAGTAGCTGGGTTAGAGGACGTGCAATCCTTGAAAAGTCCTTCACAAATCGTCTATAATATCCGGCTAACCCAAGGAAACTCCTTATTTTCGTTGGACTTTTCGGAGTTGCCCATTCAGTTACGGCAGATACTTTTGCCGGATCCACTGATACTCCATCAGCGGATACTATGTGTCCGAGAAATGCCACTTCTTTCAGCCAGAAGTCACATTTCAACAGCTTGCCGTATAGCTGATTTCTTCGCAAGATCTCCAACACCTGATGTAAGTGTTTCGCATGCTCCTCCTCGCTCTTCGAGTAGATCAGGATGTCGTCAATGAACACTACGACACACTGGTCTAACAATTCTCGGAACACGTTGTTCATGAGATTCATGAACATGGCCGGAGCATTTGTTAACCCGAAGGATAACACTGTGAACTCGTAATGGCCATATCGTGTTCGAAACGCCGTCTTTGGAATGTCCTTCTCGGCAATCCTCAATTGATGATACCCAGATCGCAAATCGATCTTCGAGAATACTGAAGCTCCCTTCAGTTGATCAAACAGATCCTCTATTCTCGGTAGGGGGTATTTATTCTTAATGGTCACTTGGTTTAGTCCTCGGTAATCTATGCAAAGACGTAATCCTCCGTCTTTCTTCTTGACAAACAAAACCGGTGCTCCCCAAGGGGACGTACTCGGTCTTATGTAGCCTTTTCCCAATAGCTCCTCGAGTTGTTCCTTTAACTCCTTCATTTCCAGTGGTGCCATCCGGTACGGAGCTTTTGAGACAGGCTCTGTCCCCGGAATGAGATCTATGGTGAATTCAAGATCTCTCTCAGGTGGCATGCCCGGAACGTCTTCAGGGAACACGTCCGGGTATTCTCTTACCACTGGTATGCTGTCAACCTTGTTCTCTTCCGCCTCAAGGTTGTGCACATAGCACGCATATAGTTCATACCCCTTACGCATCAAGTTACTTAGTTTAAGTGCACTAACGATTTTGTTACTTTTCTTAGGGGGCTGAGAGTAAAAGATAACTCTCTTTCCCCTACTTTTTGACAAGGTGATCTTTTGCTTTTGGCATTCGATCACCGCTTTATACTGGGATAGCCAATCCATCCCCAGTATGATGTCAATTTCTCTTAAGTTAAATTCTACCAACTTCGCGAAGAATTCTACGTTCTTTATAACTATAGGAATTCCGTTATATCGTTTAGAGCAAGACACTACTTCTCCAGAAGGCAATTGAATTCCTAAGCTAATTCTCTCGCACTTAGGTAGATCTAACTCAGGCACTATCCTTGATGCAATAATTGAGCAACTAGCTCCGGAATCAAATAAAATTCTAAGGGGTGTATTCAAAACGTGAAATGTACCTGCCATCACTTCTCCTTGCGCAGGCACGTCCGCTTGGTTCACCACGTTCAGCCTCCCCATAGGGCGTCCCTGATTGCCCTGCTGATTCGCATTCGGCTGCTGATTTTGTTGCTGGTTTTGATTCTGTGGGGGCGGAGGTCGTTGGTTCTGGTTCTGGTTTTGCGGCCTATTTTGAGGGGGTCTGTACCCTTGGTTATTCCCGTTTCGACCGTTTTGGTTTTGAGGCTGTTCTTGCCCCGCGACCAAATCGTCCCTCTTCGTTATGTTCTCGAGCCTAGTTCGACATTCCCGTCGAACGTGACCCATTCGACCGCATCGGTAACAAGCGCCTTGTTGCGGGCATCCCCTTGCCAGATGTGGTCGTCCACATCGCGGGCAAGGCGGTACCGGATCTTCTTGATTGAACCTCCTTCCCGTGTTGTTTTGTTGGGGCCTATTCGACCCTCTGCGCTGCTCGTTCCTTCCAGTGTTGTTATCGTTTCTCGAGTCTCGGCTTCTCTTGTCTTGAGGACCCCTGCTGGACTCCCCACTCACCCTTCTTTTCAGCTGCTGCACGCGTGCTACCGCTACAGCGCGATCGTATACGGCTTGCAAATCGGGGTAGTGTACCCCCGCGATTACTTCGCGCACAGACAGGTTCAGTCCCATCTCGAACTTCTGTGCCTTCTCCGCATCAGTAGGCACTAGCCTTGGTGCGAACCTCACCAGCTCCTTGAAGCGGGTGTAGTATTCCTGCACCGTTTGGCTTCCTTGCTTCAACGACAGGAATTCTTCGTACATGGCAGCTTTGGTACTCAAGGGATAGAATCGATCCCTGAGTAGTTCCATCATCTCCATCCACGAGTAAGGCTCGTCATCTTCAGTTAGTTTGGCTTGCGTTGCTTGCCACCAGTCATCAGCTTCGCCTCCCAAGTAGTATGAAGCGACATGTACCCTCTCTCCTTCCGGACATTTGACCGCTCCCAGAAGCTTGTCAAAAGTCCGGATCCATTCCTCCAGTTTAGCTGGATCCTCCTCACCAGCATAGTGGGGCGGCTGGTAGGGATTCACCATCGCTAGGTAGTTAGGGCGAGCCTGGGGCGGAGGTACCGCCGCAGCTTGACCCTGGTTGACTTGCGCGTTTCCGAGCGCAATCAACACTTCCTCTATCGTCCTAAGACGATCGCCCACATTTTTCGGTGCGGGGGCGTCCCGCGCACCTTGGGGTTGTTCCATCTCAGGTTGAATTGGTTCAGTGACGTTTGGTAGTGTCTCAGTAGGAGGTTCAGTGGTGGTTTGGGGAGCGGTTTGAGTCCTTCCTCTTCCTCTGGGTGCCATTCTGGTACAAATAGGATAGTTTAGGACTGATGAATTTTAGCATATAGTCTAAGCAATTTCTATGAATGTATATGTGTGCAGTAATTTAGCACGTGGTGCTTGTTCGGATTAAGAAGCATCGTATGCTTCGGGGTTTTATTTTATTGTGTTTTGTTTGTTTTGAAAAAGAATAAATGGGGCATTTTATTTCCTCAAAAGAAATTTTAGTACAAAAGTAGAAATATTTTCCCAGCAAAATAATATCTAACAATAGAATCTCTAGTGTCTCATGACGTCCTCCGGTGGGGTGGCAGGATCTTCCTCCGGATCTTCCTCCTCCGAACTCGGCGGTAGTAGGTCGTCAAAGATAGTGTTTAAATCTTGCCCGTGGGCATCGATGTATTCCTTTAGTATTAAGTTTTGTGTAGTGAGGGTTTGGACTTGGCGCTCGAGTTGGTTTATGCGGTGATGATCCGCCTCTCTCAAGTTGCCCATGTGATGTAAATTGGCCTCCAACTGAGCCATACGGTACTTCATTTGCTCTAGGGTTTGGTGGGAATCGAGATGAACACTCATCATCCTGACCATCAACTGCATCATGTCTTGACTAGCCATCTAGCGCAAGCAAGAGATCTAAGTTAATATTCGCCAAGATTCTAGGTTCGAGTTTCCAAGATTCTAAGTTCAAGTTTCGCCAAGATGCTAAGTTCAAGTTTCGCCAAGATTCTAAGTTCAAGTTTCGCCAAGATTCTAAGTTCAAGTTTCCAAGATGCTAAGTTCATAGCAGAGATGCGACATGCATATGCAAATGATAATTCCCCCCAATAATAATTTAATACACCATATATTTTTCCATGGGTTTTAAAATAAAGAATAAAAATTCTTCCATGGAAATAATACTTTAAAATTTAAAATAATAGTCAAAATAGTAATAGTAGTTTAAAAATAATAATGGTTTAAAAATAATAGTTTAAAAATAGCCGGGCTCTGATACCAACTTGTAACACCCCGGTTTTTGGTCACCCAGGTCGGGATGTCACCGCCACATCTCCCTAGTAAGACACGGTTTCTCCGAGCTTACTAAAGAGATGCAAGGCTAGGTATTGCAGTATTTAAAACATTTAAAGCATTCAAAATAGCCCATACAATATAATTCGAAAATAATAATAGCATAGCGCAGCGGAAATATTTAGTTTAGTACAGTATCGCAGCGGAAAATATAAAAAGGGCCGACATGGCCAAAACACGGGTTAAACAGGCCCGTTCATAATATAGTCTAAGTACGAAATTTTAAAAGCAAAATAACAATTCCCAAAATCCCATGCATGATTCGTGCTCATACAGGCTCATTCCACATATTCTGTAAAGAAAGGAATAAAAATGGTTTTGGTCAGCAAAATTGCTGAGTAAGTTAACACATGCATGATCGTAGGGTTTAAAAGCCATAAATTTAATAATTTAACAAAAGCATGATAATAACATAATATTTAATTTCATCTAATCCATATCCAATAGCATAATTTATCTCTGGCTATATTTAATAACACATGTCACATGGTTCAAGATAATAGCCATAATTTAAATAAATCATTTAAATAATTTAATTTGACAACAATATCATTTAATCTAGTTTAATTTAATTTAGAATCCCCATTACATTCCCGATTTGGTATTTCAAAGTTTCACGATAGAAATCGCGATGTCAACAAGTTTAGCCGGTAGCCCGGCGGCCGCAGCCGTATCAGCCATACCCAGTACCACTCCGGAGCCTCGGGAAACCCATACGGATATTCACGAGAGTGTAGGCTCTAAATTTCGCCGTTTTGGCAATATCACATTTCAAGTATAGCGCGCGGGGTCACCATCGTCCATTACGGCACGAAGTGAATCGTTAGGGGGCACCCTGCAGAGCACTCACCCCTAATTTTAATTTATCAAGTTTGTAAGGGGATTTAGTTTTTAAAATCTGTCTTCCATTGTATTAATTTAGAAACAATATCTCAATTCGTTTCAACCCTAAAGGTTAATTCCATGTTTCAACAAGATTTCAAAATTTCGTTTCGGTAAATCACAGTTTACTCCAAAATTCGTCTAAAATCAGATTTAATTTCAAAAATTCCAAAATTTCATATCTGACTCGGAAACATCAAGATCTACAACTTTCGTGTTTTAACTTTTTCAATCCGAGATACCTAAGTAGGTCAAAATCGCCAATTTTCGCATAACAAGAAATCTGTCCGAGTTTAACATGTCACAGTTTAAAGATTTCAAATTCTAACATATCAATTCAACTCTAAACTTAATGAAATTTGACAGGGATCATCTTAAGACATTTATCTACAACTTTCATGTTTGGCCAAAGATCTAAAACAGCCTAGATCCTATGTCAAAAACGAGATCAAGATCATTCCTGAGTTCTGTCCAAGATTTCAAGATCTAGAATTAAACAGTTCGGTTTCAACGGGTTTTCACATATGAAATCAACTCCAAAAATTCTCAAATTTTTACAGTAGCTGGGTCTAAGTCTTAGGAACGTTTTTCTTGTTTTAAGTTTTTCCGTTTGAGTTCGTTTTAAGGGTCGGAAAAATTCACCAAATCTGTTGCGTCGGTAGAAAAACAAAAGTGGACAGATTTATGGTTCTTGTTGAATCTTTTAGGTTTCGAATGTTTTAAAATCTCCCAAAACCATGTAAGGTTAACTTACAGTGTCTATGAACGTCGGGAATGTCCAATTCGGAGGCGTGGCTTCCAGATCACCGTTTCTCCTCTCCGTTCGTCGGGTTCTACGATCTAGATTCGATACGGGGGTGTAGAAAGAAAAAGGAGATGATTAGGATTCGTTTTCGAATCGTTTATTGAATAAAGATTGGACCGAGAATTACCACGACTATGGAGATCTGTAGAGAAACTCGTCCAACAGCGTTCGTCTTGGTTTCGTGCCTCCGACGACTCCGGATTTAGGGTTTCGAACGTATAGAATGTTTTAGGGTTTTGTAAACTTGTTCGGGGCTCCCAAGGGGCTTATTTATAGAATTCTTAATTCCTAGGGCGTCCACAACCGACCTAGAAGTCTGGAGTCGAGAGATGTTCAACCGAAAGTCGAAAAATCCGCGTTCGGGCGAGAGATTCACGCAACAAGCAAATCTGTGAAGTGGCGCGGTCGTGGCGCGCTGAACCTCCTTTACCGCGCGGCCACCGCGCCGACTTCGCCTGGACTTCGGTCCGGGCGGGTCGTGCGATCCGTCGTGCTTTTCCGCCTCTCTTTCGGGTTTCTATCCCTCTATGCTCCCGAATTCCGATTTCCGGGGTATCTTCGGGTTTCTACTTTCTCTCTAAATTTTATTCTCAGTCTAATTGGATGTTTTGGACTCGAATACTCGAGTTCATTAGTGTCGGGTTTTGGTGTACCATTTATCCATCCTTTTATTTAATTAAATTCCTTTAATTTCTTTTTAAGTAAAAATCTCATTTCTCATTTCCTTATCTTTATTTATTTCTTTTATTTGCTGCATTTGTTTATTTATTTATAGTATTTATTTTATTTATTATTTATTTATTTAATTACTGTTTTATTTTATGTTGGAAAATTCTCGGGTATTACATGCGGTGGGTCCCATCCACTATGTGATTCTTCAATTGTGTCTAAGGAATGGATACGGGAAATGAGAATGCAATTTGACCCCCTTTCTCTTGGTAAGTCGCGACAAGTGCTCAAGGAATGTAGTAGGTTTGCCTTCACTTTTCTTAAAAAGCCATGCACAATTCAAAATTGCCCTTTTGTGCACAAACCGAATTGGGAAATATTATGGGGTTTTAATTGCTCAACACCTTTTCGTACATGTCCTTCTCTTTTGAATTAATGCACGGTACTAGCTTCAGATTTGTCCCTTAGCAAGTTCCTTAAATGCCCTTGATTCCTGCTTCTTGGATCAAAAAGGGGGATGGCCACTTGAAGATTGCCAAGAACAAAATAAGAGCACTATGAACATTGAAACACTCAAGAACCCTAAAATCAAACCCACACTCAAAGACACTCAACCCTCTCGAATTAATGTTGCATAATAACCAATTAAGCTTATAAACCAATGGTTAATGCAAATTTAATCCAAACGTGAGTAAAAACAACTAAATCACATAATCAAAAAGCAAAACATGGATATTTTTGGATTTTTGGATGAAGAACATCAAGAACATGCAAGAAATTCAAATGGCCATAACTTTGGCTCCCGATGTCCGTTTTTTATGAACTTTATATGCAAATCTAGGTACTCGAAGAGAGGAACATGAATATGCAACCTGTTTTAACAAAAACTGAACGAGCAGAACCCAGAAAATTCAGACAGTGGACAGAACACTATTTTCTAGGGTTTTGGGATGGGTTTTTGGAGAAGAAGGTGGATTTGAAAAAATTTTGACAGCATAATCCCTCAATATTGGATGAAATAATTACCAAATGGAAGATGTTTCCAAATGGTGAGGGTGAAACACAAGATCAAACTCAAACAAAGTTGAACAAAAAAATTTTGGTGAAATAATGGCCAAGAACTTCAAAAATTCAAAGAAATTGATTCTCTTGGCCAAAAATTTCGAATTTTATATATTTTGAGTGTAAACAACCCAATGAAACCGAATATGAACTCAGGATTTAGAAAATCCGAACAGAGAAAAACAGTTCGTCGGTGAACAGTAACCATGGAAGTATTTTTTTTGGTGTTTTTGAGTTTTTGGATTTTAGAGATGAAATGGAATGGGGAAATCGATCCAATCTAGGCTCTGATACCAAAAGATACCATTGATCGGATTGGATACGATTTTGGAAGATGGAAAAACAAGAAAACAAATAAAATGGATAGGTGAGAATGCCTAGTTGAATACTCAATCTTGGAATAGTCTAACACTTGGTGTTCATACTATTCCCTCAATCGATATTCTCAAGGTAGCTATACGATTGAACACTTCTCAATGCTCAAAAGGAATCCAACCAATGTGGAAGAATTCAATTGTGACCTTTCAAAAAAAAAAGATATTCACTCTCCAAGTGTTGGATAATATTTTCATTCAAAAGGTGAAAAAAGACAATGTTTGGGAGGTCCTATTTATAGGCAACCCACATTACAAAGGGATTAAACAACCCTTCACTAGGGTTAAACAAACAAGAAGAAAATCTAAGCCGGAGCGGCTGGGACGACGCGAGACTCGTACGACATGAAGCAGGCTAGCATCGTAACCTTGAGGCTAGCGTCGTAGGTAGAAATCTAAACTGGGGGAGCAAGGACGAAGTGAGACTCTTATGACGTGAGGCTGGCTCGCGTCGTAGCGTTGAGGCTAGCGTCGTAGGTTCCTTCCAGTGTGGCTTCGCGACCTGAGACGAGGGCTACGTCGTGAGCCTCACGACGTGAAACAGTCTAGCATCGTAAGTCAAGGCTAGTGTCGTACTTCGAGGCTAGCATTGTATTTTGTCCTTTTTTCACTCATGCGGCCCCACGTGGTGGCTTCTTTCGCCTGCTTGTTTAATTGTCGTGTGCATGCATGCACTTGTTGAATTACAAATTAATCAACTAACTATATTGTTTGGTTTCCGGGGCTGTTCCGGTGGGGTTTCCGGCCAACTTTCCACCGACCGACATCCGGCTGCTCTCGATCAGCTGTGGGCTTCCGGATCCATTTGAGTGGGTCCGGGGTCTTCATCTATTTGGATTAGTAGCTTCAGTCCCATTTTTCTAGCTTTGACCTTTAACAGTTCGTCTTCAAAATTCCGGGTCAGCAACTCAGCGACTCTGGATGTGAACTTTTGGAACGCTACTGGGACACCGGTCCTTCTGGAAATGTGGGGATCAGTAGTGTTGTCATTCCGGCTTCCATGTGAATTTTCCCTTATTTGTTCGTGATTGTTATGGAGAAATTTTCGGTGTTGATTCGTGGTTTGGCTAGCCAGGGCCGTTGGAATCTTATTCGTGTTGCAGGTTCGGATGTGGGGATCTCTCACCTTCTCTTTGCAGACGATTTGATATTGTGCTGTATGGTTGATAGATGTAGTGTCCAAACCATTTCCCAATCACTAGAGATGTTCGGGTAGGAAGCAGGGCTCTGTCTTAACCCTCTTAAATCTTCAGTTGTGATGTCACAGACTGTCCCGCCAGCTGCCAGGCAGTGGGTTCAAGATATTTTTCATATGCCTATTGTGGAGAGTTTTGGGAGTTATTTGGGGTTTCCAATGTTAATTGGGAGACGTCGCTCTCAGGATTTCAATTTCATCCTTGACAAAACTGATTGTCGGCTGGCAGGTTGGGCTTGTAAGTTTTTTAACAAAGCTGGCCGTGTCACGTTGGGAAGGGCTGTGTTATCAGCTATTCCAACTTATTTCATGCAACTCCATTGATTGCCGGAGGAGGTTTGCACAGCTATTGATAGGACAATCAGTAGATTTATATGGAAAGATAGCAATGGAATTGGTATTCATCTTGTGAGCTTGGATTCGGTGTCTCTCCCACGGGCGATTGGAGGTCTTGGCCTTCGACGTGCTCGCCAAATGAATATCGCTTTGTTAAGCAAGCTTATGTGGGGGATGCTTAGCTCTCCTTCTAAAATGTGGGTTAAGCTCGCATGTGGCAATTTTCTTGTGCACGATTTACTCCATAATTCCTTCACTGCTGGGCATTCATATTTGTTGAAGCTTCTTAAGAAATTCATCCCTTTTATTTGTGATGGATTCAAGCTTCGTATTGGCAATGGTGAGTCGTCTCTTTGGTTTTCTAAGTGGTTGAAGGGGAGCCAGCTTGGGCCTCTCATGCCCTTCGTTGCTACTCAAGATCTCACTCTCAAAGTGAAGGATATTATTGTAGATGGTTGTTGGAGTTGGAATGGATTTACGCTCAGGTCCTGAACCACATTTGTCATGATATTCAAGCTAATCCCCCTCCCAAACTCCACGTCGACGCCCCGGATATTTGGATTTGGAATGAGGATCGGTCTGGTAACTATTCTGTCTCGTCGGCCTATTACTTCTTGGTCAAGGGTACAACCGACGACGCCGGGTGGAAGTGGATTTGGAGAAACCATTATCCGGAGAAAATTTGTTTTCTTATGTGATTGCTTGCTCAAGGCTCCCTGCGTGTCAACTATTTGAGACATCGGCGCAAGCTAGCTAAGTCGCCTTTATGTTTCCTTTGTGGTAATGAAGCAGAGACTTGGTATCACTGCTTCTTCTATTGCAATTGGGCTCGATCTTTGTGGAAGGGGAATCACATCCATATTCCGGATGACTGTGATACCATCACAAAGCCCGATATTAGGCGTTTTCTCTACGCCATGGATTCCATCTATGGTCCTAATTTCATGGCTGCCATGTGGATTATTTGGTTGGAACGCAACACCAGGGTCTTTCGGGACAAGCAGGGGACTCCCTGGATGCTTCGCCGGGAGATTTATAGGCTTTCTAAGGATTTGACTGCGGCTAAAACTTCTCCTCGGCCATCTCCTGCCAGTCCGAGGATGATCAATTGGAATGAGAAAGGGGCCCAGGGAGCTATTTTATATGTTGATGGTAGTTCTGTCAGGAATCCGGGTAGAACCGGCTTTGGGTTCGTTGTGAGAAATAAGGATGGGCACTGGCTCGGTGGGGTTGTGGCTTCCTCGGGCATAACATGAACGACTATGCCGAACTACATGCCTTGTCCGTCGGTTTTGATTTTGTGGCAAAGAAGGGTTTCTGGCGAGTCACTTGCTATTCTCACTACAAGAAATCTGCTGATTCCCGACCACAATTACCGACCGAACAAAGACGGGTCGTTATCACCGACCGCATTCCCGACCGAAATGGTGGTCGGGAAAAATATTTCCATTATTGCGTAGGGAGTTTTTTGGCGACCAAAACACCGACCACAAAAAAATCGGTCGGCGTTACCGACCGCATTACCGACCAAAATTGCGGTCGGTAAATTTTTTTACCATTTTTTTAATTTTTATTATTTTTTAAAACAATAATATAATTTACCGACCAGATTACCGACCGAAATTGCGGTCGCTAAAATTTTTTCCAATTTTTTTATTTATTTAATATTTTTATTAATTGTTTCTTTGATTATTTTTTAGAATTTTAAGTATTCCTTTATTTATTTATTTTATCATTTAATTATTTATTTATTTTATAATTCAATTATTCAGTTATTTATATATTAATTTATATTTATCTTAATTTTGAAATGATCTTATTATTTTATTTAATTTATTGATTTTATTTTTTTATTTAATTAATTTTATTTTATACTTCTATTTTATTTAATTATTGAATTCTCTTTATTATTTAATTAATATAATTTTAGCTTTTATATATAATTTTAGTTTTTATTTTTATATTTTAATTTAGTTTCTAATTACACATTTATATGTTATATATGTATTTATATAGGTTATATATAAAACACTTCATATGATGACATGAAACATGGGGCGCACAAGTGGTACACGTGCGAGAGGACACGAGACAGACCCGAGTTCGAGACCTCTCTTCAACAAATTATCCCAACATACTTCCTCCGTTCCTTTTTAAATGCTACGGACCCACATTTCACGCAATCCAATACACGTTTTTAAACATTCATAACTCAAATTGTATACATGTAAAAATTTTGAAAATTTGATATTCTAAATCTATGCGATTAGACGAATCCAACAAGATCCCACTTGACTATATTTTATCTTATATAACTGTATTAAAAAGTCGAATCAAAGTTACTCAATGAACAGTAACAAAATCTCAAATGTGCATTTAATAAGGAACGGAGGAAGTATTTGGGAAGGTATACCATATAGGACACATGGTGGAATATGATTGATGGGCTAGAGAGCTAGCCAAACTGGTCAGGGTTGTGGCTGGGTGATGTTGAGGGGCTTGGTTCGAGCCCTCCTGGGCACATTTTTTCCATAAAAAAGAATTACCGACCGCAATTGCGGTCGGTAATTCGGTCGGTAAATTTCCACGGGACCTTTTGGGACCAAATATTACCGACCGCATGTTCGGTCGGTAATTCGGTCGGGAAATTTGCCGACCAACGTGCGGTCGGTAACACGGTCGGCAGGTCCCCGACGGCAGTTTTTTTTGGTCGGCGGCAAATTTCGGACCAAGGAATTTCCGACCGACATTACCGACCGAAAATGCGGTCGGTAACCCCCAAAACGACCCGTATTTTGGTGTTACCGACCGCATTTTTCGGTCGGGAAATCCGTTTTTTCTTGTAGTGTCTGATTCCACCTCCACTCTTAGCTTTCTGAATGGTAATTATCACTTCCACTCTATGGCCAGCCTCTTGCTTCGGATTCAGGATTGCAGACGTCAATTTGAAGATTGCACTTTCTATCATGTGCATCGGGAAGGTAATCGGGTAGCTGATACCCTTGCCAAACATGGCACTTCTATTGAAGACTTCTTCACTACTTGGGCTTTCCCCCCTAATTTCATCGTTGGGGATATGTCGGCGGATGCGTTTGGCGTTTGGTTCCCAAGGATTTAGTTGCTCTTTTGTTCCTTTTTTATTTTCCTTCTTTTGTTTTTGATTTTTGGTGTTTTTTCTCTGGCTTCGGCTCTAAAAAAAAAAGTTATATGTACCCAACAAACCCTATAGTTAAATTATCTCATTCCCCGAATTGGCCCAAAGCAATTCTAAACTTGTTCAAATGTGATTTAAATAAAAATAAAAAAAAAACAATTTTTTAATAAAATAATCACGAGTCGCTGGTTTAATAGATGATCGTAGTAAATATTACACTAAAATTCTAATTAAATATTAACACGGAAAGGAAAAAAAAAAAGAAAAAGGCATACTTTTTAATAGCCTGCTTTAGTGCTTTTAGTGAATAATAAAATAATATACTCTTAGAAAATATGCTCTTTTTTTTTGCTGTATCATCATCATCATCGTATAACCTAAAACTATTGTGTCTAATTTCCCGCCAAAAAACCCTTCTATATAGTATTTTAATATTCTCTTATAATTTATTAACTTATACATATTTTATTTCAATTAGGTAAGGATCTTTTTAAAATTGGTTTATCAAATGATTTTTTTTTAAATAAACCATTTTATATATGCGGTTTTGAATTTTAATATGCTTTTATCATTTACTAAGGAGTGAAAATTTTCTAATTAAGGTAATATGATAATTGTAATGGGCCGGACCAAAATAGAAAGTGGGACATTTGAAATGGGACGGTGGGAATAGTAAACATTATTTTCAATAACCGCCAAATTTTTATCTATAAACTCTAAACTCAACGCTTTTATATCGAACGTTTAATTTTTCAAACACCAAAATTCAAACTCTAATATTTAACTCTATCACCAAACACGACAAACGCAGTTGATCTGAGTGGTATAGGGCTCTAGCAGCTTGAGCAAAACTATCGAGTTTGAGCATCTGTATATGCAGAATTCTGTTTGAGGAGGGACAGTCCTTCAATGCCCATTAGATCCTCGATGAAGTAGTTTTTGGTCCAATGAGGCCTGGGGATATCCTAATATTCACCTAAAAAAAACTTTATCACCAAACACTGTTACTCAAAATATCTCAATTTAAAACTATTTTTCACCTCTAATTTCAAACTCTAAAATCCTAACTCTAAAACTCAAATAATTTTCCAAACATACGCTGCGGTTAAGAACAAAAAACTCTTGCATTTAGCGTTTAGGAAATGCATACTAAAAATAATCATCATCATCATCATCATCATCATCATCATCATCATCATCATCATCATCATCATCATCATCATCATCATCATCATCATCATCATCATCATCATCATCATCATCATCATCATTATCATTATCATTATATCATTATCATTATCATTATCATTATATAACCTAAAACTATTGTGTCTAATTTCCCGCTAAGCAATTTAATATTCTTTTATAATTTATTAATTTATACATATTTTATTTCAATTATATAACGATCTTTCTGAAAATTGGTTTATCAAATGATTTTTTAAAAATAAACCATTCTATATATGCGGTTTTGAATTTTATTATGCTTTTAACATTTACTAATTTATAAAGATTTAAGTTTTAGATACGGATATTCTTAAAAAATTATCAAATGATTTTTTTTTCATATTGTCAGCTAACTCTTTCCGTATAAATCTATCAGTATTTTTGAAATTAAATTGGAAAAGGAATATTAAAAATTCGAATCGAAGTTAAACAGTGAATAGTATCAAAAAGTCAATCGTAACAATCTTAGTGAGACGGAAGAAGTAATAATTAATTTCAAATTATTTGTAAAAAAAAATTCCGTCTGTAATGCACGGGTTGAATACTAGTTTAGCTTTTAAAATATTATACTCCCTCCATCCCATTTGAGAAGTCTTATTTCTTTTGGGCACGATATTTTAGGTACAATGAGTGTTAAAGTGGAGTAAATAGTTGATATATGTTTATTTGAAGGAGTAAAAATTTTCTTAATAAGGAAATGTGATAATTGTAAGGGGACGGACTAAAATAGAAAGTGGGACATTTTGAAATTAAACCCGTGCGTTACGGACGGAAATTTTTTTTACAAATAATTTGAAATTAATTATTACTTCTTCCGTCTCACTAAGATTGTTACGATTGACTTTTTGATACTATTCACTGTTTAATTTGAAATGGGACGGATGGAGTAGTAAACATTATTTTCAATAACCGCCAAATTTTTATCTATAAACTCTAAACTCTGAACGTTTTTATATCGACGTTTAGTTTTTCAAACACCAAAATATAAACTCTAATATTTAACTCTATCACCAAACACAACAAATGCAGTTGACCTAAGTGGTATAGGGCTCTAGACTCCAAACTCTAAAACTCAAATAACTTCCCTAACATAGGCTGCGATTAAGAACAAAAAACTCTTGCATTTAGCGTTTAGCAAATGCATACTAAAAATAGTCTAAAGTACAATAATAGTAAACACTAATTTCATTAACTACAATTTTTTTAATCTATAAACTCTAAACTCTGAACTCTCTTCTCCCCTAGCTTTTATCTTTCTAAAATGCAAACTCTAAACTCTAATTTTAAATTGCACTAACGAACACCATTATTCAAAACTATCTCAATTTATAACTATTTTTCACCATTAATTTCAAACTCCAAATTCTAAACTCTAAACTCCATACGCTAATCTCTAATTATTTCTCAAATATAGCCATAGTATAAATAGAAAATATGCATCTTATTTTTGTAGTTATAAGACAATATGCTCTTAAAAAGTATGGCCTTTTTGATTTATTTTTGTTAGTCTAGCCGCCTGTTCAACCGGTACTATGTTATTTACATTTTTTTAGTTACAAAAGGTACTCCCTGTTCAACAAAGCGAATACAGGGGATAAGGACTTGGCCTAGTGATCAAGTCCTCTGACTCTCAACCTTTAGGTTGGGGATCTATTTTCCACCAGGCCTCATATCCCTCCCATTTGTTCTTTTATAATTTGTGTGACATAGGCTTGCATGATCCCTTTTCTAAGGAAAAAAAAGCAAATAAACCAAAAAAAAAAAACAAAAAAAATAAAAGCGAATAGAGTAATTTTTTTTTCTTTTTGTTCCATTCGTCTATTCTATTGAGCTCAGAATTTTAGTGTAATGAATCACCTTCTGTAATTAATTTACTGAAAGAAATATATACTTTTTTAATCTTCTGGTCAACAAGCGATTTGGGACTATTTTGAGAATGCTAATTTAAATGTAAAATCTTAATAATATAGGCCAAAGAATTGCTATCAATTATCTATCTATGATGCAATTGGATTTGTTGCAACCCATTAAAAAGTAAAGGTGTATGCCTTGTATCACATGAGCGATGGATACGATCTCCCACATCCATGCTTCAACCACCATTGACCACTCAGGAATCGGCCTCTAATTGTCCGCTTATTTTTTAAGGTCGATAATTCCAAGGTGAGATAATGGGCCGATGCGGATTGGGCCAAATGTTGTAGGCTCAAATTTTTGTTAGGTTAACAACCTCTTGGCCATGGCGGCCTTTTAGAGGTTATGGCCGCTTGGAGGCCATGACTCGTTGGCTGGAGATCATGGCGGCCTCTTGGAGGCTATGACTGTTTGGAGGCCATGGCGGCTTGGAGGCCTTGAAAGCCATTTAGGCCTTGGAGGCCATAACTGCTGGTGGCGTTGGAGGCCATGGCGCCCTCTTGGAGGCCAAGGTCGCTTGAAGGCCATTGCAGCCTCTTGGAGGCCAAGACGACCTCTTAGAGGCTAAGGCGGCTTGGAGGCCATGACTGTTTGGTGGCGCCAAATTAATTGAGTCCATGCAACACAATTAAAATAAGAAAATTGGTCGGGCCCGAACCTACTGTTCATAAATAATTTCATTTTGTATCATAGTCATGTTTATAAAAGATAAATACAATATTTTATAATTTAATTTAATATATCAGAATGCATTTTTGTTCGATGAATTCAATTCTATATTACTATTATATGAAAGCACAGTGAATCATATGTTTTTTAAAAAAAAAATTATATTTTTTAGGTATTTGGTACATGAGCTAACCCGACCAGACTTTTTATCAGGTATCCGTGTTGTATGGGTCGGATTCAAGCTAGCATTTTCAAAACTAGCACTGTTGGGCATCTGAACTTGACAACTAGAGCTGTAAACGAGTTGAACTGAGCCGAGCGTTAGTTGTTTGATCTCGGCTTATTAAGCATTAGAGCTCGGCTCGTGTTTCGTTCGTTAAGGAAGTCGAGCTTAAAATCGTGTTCGAGCTCGGCTCGTGAAAAAGTTCATGAGCTCGAGTTCGGCTAGGCTTGTTTAGTTCAAACGAGTCAACTGACTCTTTTGTTCAGCTCGGCTCGTTTGAGCTTGTTCGACTCAATTAAAAATTTACCAAAAAATTAGGAATCATTCATCCAATCAAGGGTTAGATGTTTTTTTCCCACAATATTGAAATTGTCAAACGAATATATATGAACATATAAAATTACAAAAATACCCCGTTAACGAACATATACAAACATTTTCGAACTGTTCGTGAACAAAGCTCATGTTTCGTTCGTTAAGCAAACGGGCTCGTGTTCGTGTTTGAGCTTGGCTCATTAAACTTTACAAACGAACAGTTAACAAAAAAACATGAATCGAACCGAGCTTTGTTTGTGAACTGTTTGTTTGTGTTACAACTCTATCGACAACCCGATCCGCATTAAGAATTAAGAAGAAGTATAAAAGAATTGCGAAGTGCAAATATATAAGGAAGAAGAAAATAATAGCACATGAGAAATGGGAGAACATATAAAAAGGTTAGGAACCTACGTTGGGTGAGAGCTGTTATATGCCTTGGATACTTATGTTGGGTCCACGGATCTAGCAACTTCAGTCTTTTGATTGGACAGGACAGTGACTTGATTTGTAATTCTTCATTGGTAACTATGAGCTCATGAACCTGCTTGGCAAGTTCATCCCTTTTATCAGACAACTCCACTGAACTTGGCTCCAAAATTCGTACCAGATAGTCCAATCTGTCACGATCATTATGGACATCTGTTAATTCCTCCATCTATGCATAATATTTGACCTAAGTTCTTCGAGTTCATCTCTCTAAGCAATGTGGTCTTCTCTGAGTGCCTCATGTTCAATTTGCAATCTCCTGAATTCTTCTTCCTTTTCTTCCAGTTTGTCATATATATCATCATATAGCTCACTAAGTGCTTCAACACTTTCCTTTCCCTTCTTGTTAGAGGTAGAAGAGGAACCATCATGATAATTTACAAGAGTAACATAAATAGAAAAGTTACCAACATCATCTGATTCAGAGTCTGAATCAGAACCCTAGGTGCCAGCAAATCCAACTCTAGTCTCATCATCAATGAAGGTTGCACAGTAGGTCTCCTTTGTATCTCGTGACTTGTTTTGAGATTTACACAATCAGCTCTCACATGACCATAGCCATCACATTCATAACATCGAGGGCCACGTGGATCAGAAGATTCTTTGGACTGCTTCTTTTCACTTCTGTCACTCTTTCGTCTTTCTGGCCTTTTCATTGAAGAGCTCTCTCCCTTCTTCTTCCCAAACTGTTTGGACTTCTTATGCCTGGCAGTGCGTTTGGATAACATGACCAAGTCCTCATCGTCATCGTCTGGACTCGACTCCTCTGCAAGTTTGATTTGGGGTTTGGACTCCAGTTTGAACGCCCCAGTTTTACCTGTGAAGTTCCTACAGTGGTCCATTTCCCACAACTATAATATTCCAATATGTTCATCCACAGAGATATTGACATAATCCTTTGTAATTCTAGAGCAGCAATCTTTGGTTGAATCTATCCGGAAGTGTACATACAATTTTTCGAACTATCTCCTGGGAGGAGTAGATTTTGCCAAGCTGGTGAGCCTGGTTTTTAGATCATGAATTCTACCAAAATAACTATTAATCGATTCAGATTCATTTATGATCAATTTATGAAATTATACTTCAATAGAAATAATTTTAGAAGTTCTTATGGACGTCGAACCTTCATTGAAGTTTACCAATATCTCCCATGCAACGTATGCAGTGGTACATGTATAGGTCAGTCTATACTGGTCCTCGGTCAATCCACTGAAAATAGAATGTAGTGCATTGGAGTTCATATTGGAGTATATTCTCTCACCTGGAATCCATTCTTTTTTGTCTTTGGGAACAGAGATTCCATCAATGATTACGGCAGGTGGTTCATATCTCGTGAGTACCGCAACCCATGCCATATCATCTAATGCCAGAATGAATGAACGCATCTTATTTTTCCAGAAGGAAATTTTTTTTCCATCGAGCATCGGGGGCCTGGTGATTGACCATCCTTGGTTCATCTTGCTATTTGGATCTCTCTCGCAAAAGTGTGGCTCTGATACCACTTGTTGGGTCTACAGATCTAGCAAGTTATATTCTTTATGTTGTAGTTCACTGTAAGTGTTCTATCATAGGCAATGAACACACAAGTTAACGATACCAATATTAAGCATAGCGGCATAAATAAACAAACACAAAGAAATATAAAGATACAAGGAGTTGTTGACCCAGTTCGGCATTCGGCCTACGTCTGGGGGATACCAATCCAAGAGGTGATTTTACTATGTGTTCAATCTATGGTATACAACCACACACAATAGTAAAACTTTAAGTACGCCTTCACTCCAATCGCCAAGCGAATAATTGTAGTGACCAAAAACTTCCTCGTTTTTTGTATAGGTATCTCCCACTTATTCCAGTTCCCCAAAGAAGACCTCTTTGAGTTTCCCTCGTCGAAGCCTATGAAGTAACCCCTCCAAGTGTAGATGAATGAACAGTGCGCAGATGTCAACTGGTAAATCGCCTTGGGTAATTCCATTAAGTGCTTTACCAATACACTTAAAGAATCACGAGCAAAACTTCTCACAACAAGTCTGTCCAAGGAACTTCGATCTTGCAGCAAATTGACGTATCACGAATAAGGGGCTGCAAATCGAATATCTTTTTCTCACAATGCTCTGGATACGAAGGGAGGATTTCAAAATGCTTTGAATCATCGTTGCCAAGTCATCTCTGAAGAATGCAGGAAATCCTCTTTAATACTAGCAAGTCAGTCATCCAAGCAAGGTAGGTTCTTCTTTCCATATTTAGATGATCTTATTGCCTTGTGAACTCTATGCCAGATCTGGGAAGGTTTCTCCTGCATAGAAAGGTTAGTAAAATATTCACCAGATCCGCATATAGCCGTTGAAGATGCTGGCCAGCTGGATCTCTGTCGTCTCTATCCATATTGCACTCGAGCACGCTACAGTAGAGGTGGTTCATATAATGTGTTCGATCATCGGTGTTGAACTTCTGTCAAAACACATGACTCAACAACTTACACTTACTCTTTCGGAGCTCTTTTGCGGGGTCTATCCCATTCAATCTGGCTTCAATGAGTTTAGAATGTAAGCCATCTCCTTCTTGCCAAATCATCTTTACACCTAAAAATGGGCTAATGCTTATGAAGAAAAGTCTTCATTATTGTGTAAAACTCCTGCATAGGGCCCTAACCTTTTTACAGTTCTCCCCGAAAACATGTGAAAAGGTTATGAGAAAGGGGGGAACATGTGAAACCTTTTCACATGTTCCTCCTTTTCTCATGTGCTATTATTTTCTTCTTTCTTATATCTTCGCACTCTGCAATTCTTTTGTACTTCTTAATTCTTCTCTACTTATCATATTCTAAATAATATTCTACATACACACCAACACAATAATGTACATTTCTGATAATTTCATAAAGTGGTATTCTATTCGTATTACCCCACCATACACAACTTAGTAAGAAAAATCCAATTTATTATATGTTCTTTTTTTCTCAAAGAACTGTGAAAAATGAAAATACATAGAAACTATTTCCCAATGACCAAATTCAAATCGAACGAAAAAAACAAATAAAATATTAAGAAGATATGGAAAGTGTTTGGTAAATAGCTTTTTGTTATTAAAATAGTAGGTGTTTGGTCTCAAATCGCTAGTTTGACTGATTAACACTTAACAGTCATTTGGAGTGTTTGGTAAACAAAAAATTAAATAAGCTGATTGTGCTAAAATCGGCTAAATTTGAAACCACTGTTTGAAACAGCTGCTTGGATAGGATTCTAAAATAGTTAGTTTCAATTATCAGCCAATTTTTACCAAAAACTTTCTAAAAAATACATCATCAACACAGCTTGTCAAACCATCCTATAAAATCAACTAATCCAATAAATTAAATGTAATCAGCTAGCTAACAGCTATCAACCAACTGCTAATTACCAAACTAGGTCATAATCTATGTATATATACTTCTAACTGCTAACTGCTAACAACTAGTATTAGGCCATCTCCATCAATAACTTTATTTTACAGTCAACTCTAACTCTATTCTCCAGTTAAATTTACAGTTTTATACAATTCATCTCCAACCATCAACTCTAAATTTTTCTTTATTTAAGAATATTCTATTTTTTCATTTATTTTAATTCATCAAATTATAGTATTTTGTACTCCCTCTGATAAATTGAAACATTGGGAAATTTGATACTATTCACACATTCACTTTGATTTAAAGTTTTATCATAGTTATACAAGTTAAAATATAGCCAAGTGAGATCTTGTTAGATTCGTCTCGTCGAATAGTTTTTAAATATCCAACTTTTAGAATTTTTACTTGTACCAAATTTGAGTTATTAATGATTTAAAATATGTCTTGGACTGCGTGAATTGTGGGTCCGTTTTAATTTTTTAAAAATGGAAGAAGTATTTCGTTAAATATATATTGTATTCAAATTTAATAATTAAAACTTTATTAAATTATTTCCTATTTTTATAGCAATTTTTATATTTTAAATTATTTCATATAAGTCCGAGTAATATTCAACGAATTGTTATGCAGGGGATGGGGATTTGGCCACTTTAAGTCCCCCGACTCCCAATAGGTTGGGAGTTTGATTTTTCACCTGGCTCTCTATCCCTCTCTTTTATCTCTTTGTCATTTGTGTGACATGAGTTCCCACTACCCATTTCCTAATCTTTATAGGCTGCTCATAAAAAAAGGGTTATTATGCAAGTCCAATAAAAAAATTATAATGGAAATACTAATTTATTTAATACAAAATATTAGATTAAAATTTGGGCATATAAGTTAATACTTATAAATTAAACTTTTTTCCTTACTAAAAATTAAATAAGTGAATTTATATATTTTGTATGCAAAATTTTGCTTTGGAAGAATCAACCCTTCAATGTCCACTAGATCTTCGAGTAATTAATTTTGAGCCTAATGTGGCTTGAGGATACCTAGTACACGTGAAAAAAATTAAGAAAATTCCTATATAATTTATAAAAAAAAAATGGAAGAGATAATTAATAAAAAAGAAAGGAATCAAAAAGATAAATAAATAAATGAAGAGAGATAACGTTAGAAATATAAATAGAAAATACATAGATATATAAATTTCTCAAATTTTCCCTAATTTAAATGATTTTAATTATAAAAGTAAACTTTAACGTAGTATAAAGAAATCCACAATTGAAAAAAAAAAAAAAAGATAAAAATAAATAAGAAAGTGGATACCGGAGCAACAGTGCAACGCCACATTTGCAGTTACACTGTTCATCCCACAAAAAAAGTGCCGTCCCGTCTGACGTCTGGCGATACCATTGGAGGAGAATTAGACACTATTTTACAGTTTTACTTTACAATAGCGGAGCCCTTGGAGAAGCTCTTAGACAGTTTATTTATGTAGGGAGTAAAATTTATGAAAGACTGTCGTGTGCGTATTGTGTCAAAATATGCGAGAAATAGCTCGGCATTCATCCATGCCATAATAAGGTGTGTTGGTGGCTCTTTGGATAATATATGTGTGATATAAATTTATTAATATATCCCTTCGAATATATTGTCCAAATTCATATAACAAATACATATATTGTGCTTTTGTATATGTACATATTGTTTCAACCAATGTTATCAAGATCGAGATCTTATCTGAGATCTTTTTCTCTTTGCAAGATCGGGATCGTAGATCCTAAGATCCTGCCAAATTACAATAATAGATAAAAATAATTGTACATATAAACAAATGAAAGGATAACATATAAATTATTAGGTAAATGAAGCAATAAAGCACTATAAACAGTCGAAAATGACATTCAATACCAATTTTATGAAAATATGAGATATGGGAACATATTTCAAAATCTAGATCATTTTTAAAAAGTGTGATTGTAAGATTCCACTATTAAAATCGGGATTTTACAATCAAGATCGAAATCAAGATTGAGATCCTACTAAATTTAAGATCCTACAAAAATCTAGATCATTTTTAAGAAGTGAGATCGTAAAATCGTAAGATCTTAAGATCAAGATTTAGATCTTTCATAATTATGGTTTCAACCAGCACATGTACTCAGCACATATATTGTGCATTATTAATACATCCCTTCTTCCAAGTTCCAAAGTATTCCCTGATGCAATCCAGTCTTCTATCATATTCACCCAAAATCTACTTGCATACATGCTTTCTTCAAAATCAATGTATTTGGCAACACTATAAGATGTTCACAGCTAAATAGCTTTTCTGTAACACCGATATTTGCACCAAGTAAAATATTAAGTTCTAATGGTAGTAACGCAGTTATTTTTTAAAATCTTCAGCCAAGAAAGTAGCGCCTTTCTCAGCTTATCCGCTTAACAAGCCTCGAGGCATTGATGATTTTCTGGGTCGAGTTTTGATTTTCCAGTTGTAATGATTCTACGAGTGCATTACATGATTCAGAAAGTTGATCCTCGATGATGGAAGACTCGGCTTTCAAAGCGAAGAGTACTTCATTCACATCTTCCTCGAGCTGAAGGGAAAAAAGATTGCTGAAAACCTGGATGAATAAATGAATGAAGACATGGGCACAATTAAACTCAAGCAAAAACATTGTAAAATTGAAAGGTTGTGTAGAAACTTGAAGTGACTGAAATGAAATCAGTGACATCTTGATAAATTTAACTTGAGTTTAAACTGAATTCCAGACAATTCGTATCAGGATGGACATGGGTGGAGTGGTTGGGAGAATCCAAAATCCAGTCTTAAAAAGAGTCCAGGATGTAGCCGCTAATACCATTTTTAGTTATGTCATGAGACTCAATTCTTACCAATTTCAATCTTGAATATAGTGCACCCTTCACAGCAGAAGACCTTGAGACCACATTAATGACGAATACACCTTTCTCAGAAAGTGAATTTTTCACCGATCTAAGAAAAGAATCCTCCACAAAGTCGGGAGCAGGACAGGTTAAACCTGATCTGAAAAATAAGAGAACCAGGTGAAACAAGGAGAATTGCATGTAATATGAGAAAAATGATTGGCATTGACAAGCCACATTACGTAGAATCTGATGAGTCCACATCCACTATAAGTATGTCAATGGAAGAACCCTTTCCATCTGCAATGAATAAGAATAGCATTCAACTACTTCTTGATTAGCGCATCATCTTGATTACAACTAGTTCTACTTTACCTGCCCCAGCATCTCCTTTATCCTGGACATACTTAATTCCATCAGTGACACGCACCTATATGAAGCCAACAGGGAAAGAAATTTTAATTGTTGCAGATAAAGTGAGAAGCAAAAATACTGATACTTCTTTGAGCTTAAAAGGGGGCCCACGATAAGAATTCTGGCATGGTAAAATGATTCAGGTGAGATTCTCCTGTCACTCTAATTCAACAACTAGGAGATAAGGAAATTATAGATACAAACGGTTTTTGAGGTTACGAAAGTTCTATGAAACTGGAATGACCAAATGGATATTCAAGATACCTTCTACAGTCTTAATGCAGAAATATATACCTCTGAGTTCTTTAGTCACAAAAATATGAAAGAATTAAAAGATGTAAATAAAGAAACACCACCTTTAGTTGATCATCTTCAATAAAACCAAAATATTCTCTAGCAACATTCCAAACCACAGGATCCAACTCAATTGCCTGTGAAAGAATCTTTAGCATAAAGACAAAAATGGAATAAGATAGGAATAGTGAGTGTCATCACACCTCAATATCTACTGTATGTAGGCACTTTCTCATAAACATAGGAAGCAGTCCAGCTCCTAGACCAATTATAACTGCTTTGACCTGGAGAAGAATAAGCCACATTCAGCTAAAAGTATCACCTGGGAAAGTTAATCCAGGGATACACATATCCTTTGATGCAGACATCAGTTCTGATAGCACAAGCAACAAGACAAATAAGCAACTGCATGCTTTTGCAATGCCACCACCAACAGTAACAGTAATAAACCAAATAATAAAGTATGAAATCAAGTGGAGTAGTAAATTACAGTAACAAATCATACAAGTGACGTGGATTTGGTGCCTTGTAGGAACCCTTCAATAACAAGGAACTAACTTCTAGGTGCTTTCGTGAGTACTTGGATGCTCACCTTCCCCTCCTCTGAAGTAGATTCTTTTATACGTGAGGAAAGTAACATCAATCCCGCAATTATCCCATTGTGGTATGAACTTGCCAGATAGTTGTGATCAACTTTCCTCTCACCACTCAATCCTGCCAAATAAAAGATGATGCAGGATGAGTAAGAACATGGATAAAAATTGCTATGTTTATACATTGGTATCATGTAAGTAATAATTATACAAAGAGAAACATGAGGCAGCACAAGTAATGTAATCAATAATAAGATATGCCGTATGCAAGAGTTTGTCGGCAATTCGTAGAAGAAAATGAAAGCACAACTTCAAATTAGAGACACCAAACTTCTTTGTGTTTTTATTTGAACTTTTATGTTTTCACAATATGATATAACATGTAACAAAAAATAAACATAAGAACCAAACACTAATAATCATCAATCTGATTAAGAATAATTCATAGAAATGGTAGAGAGATAAAGATCATACCCTCAACAAGGGACTGAGAAGTGTGAGAATCAGATTTTTTCTGCTTTCCTTTTTTCTTAGTTACAGGACCTGTCTGCATTTTCCCTTTGTCTATGTCACTTGAGAGAGGACCTCCTGTTATTATAAGCGCTTCAGACTGCACCAAACTCTCAGCTCTTTGAAAAATAAGACGGCGGAATATCAAATCTTCAGCGGGACTTCGTGGAGTAAGGGCATCATCAACCTTATCATAGATCACATCATCTACAATAATTGGACCAGTCAGGGGAGATGTAACCTGGAATTCAGATTAATGACAAATAAAAGCAAAGCTTAGAAGTTATTGTGTACAAGCCACAAATTGAAGCATATAAGGATGAAGAAATTAATCTCACATATTGGACGGAAAAATATTTTGTTACTGCCTTTTTCGCTTAACTTACTAGCAAATTACCAGCTTTAGTATGCTAAGCCAGTGAATCAGTTAAAATGCAATAAAACAGTCATTCACTCAACTTCATAGTAGTTAGTCCGAGCAATAGGATTTACTTCTCAATGCACAGATTAAGTAACGCAACCAACATAATATCAAAACATCTATCAAGTCTATTACTTATTAAAAACAAAATAATAAAAAAATAAAAAAATAAAATAAAAACTTATTTAGATAGTGATTGTACGCCTGCATCCTGAGATGAAAACACGACTCTCTCCCTGAACCTCTAGTGAAATGGTTTCACATCAACAGGCTCAACTCAAGCAAAAGAATGGCATTTAGGAACAAAAAATTTTCAAATATCCAACTATGGAAATGGAAAAAAACAAAAATTTACAAAAAATTAAAAAAATAAAAATAAAAAACTGTCCATGAATAAGCCAATACTCCAGGAAACTGGAAAGAGAAAGGAACACAGATTTCTTAAGATTCACCCCCCTTTTCCATTTTTTACATATTCATTGCACTGTTCCCCAATTATAAAATTCAGTAACTACCAGGCCCAGGATCCACATCTGGCCTTGCATCTTTGTAAACTCTTTCCAAATATGCTTCAGCTTTCACATGTTTTTATACTGTCAGCACACATTCCAACAAGGTGTGACCACACATCTCATTCACAAATTCAACCAAAATTATTCTCTAGAAGTAACAATAACTATGATATCTAACTTAATTTTCAATTCTTTCACAACATTGACATGTAGGGTTCTTTCCCTCGCTAGCCCTAGCCTTCAATTCTCAGAGACATAAATTTCATACCAAATGGACAGAATACTTGTAACACCCCAGTCAACTTGCTTCAGCAGACTTGATTAAGAAATGCTAAGGTGGTAACACTTCCCGCCTAACTAGATTTTAATAACGGGGGTGTTACACTACCTTATCCCATCCCAAGCTCTCATCAAATGGCTAGAAATGCTTAAATTACATAGCACAATTCTTCACCCTCTTCATCGTTTCAGCCTTTATCCCACCATACAGAATCATCTATATAGATCCCACATCAAGAAAGAATTTGACATAAGATTAGAAGTAATAAATCTCTTTCACTAGTTTCAGTTTCATTTTTTTCTTCATCCGCCCCTTCTCCTTCTAATATGAAGGGGCCTCTATACTCCACAGTCCACACGTTGCAATGGGGCATCTAGGATAGCCTGCTCACATAACCAACCATCTTCAATGTGTTTCTCACATCTTTTTCTCATCTAGTGGTGTTACTTCTACTTTTTGTCTAATGCATTCATGACTAATTTAATTTATTTTAAATCACACAACAGAGTGTAACACTAAGGGGGCATTTGGTTTAAAGTGGGAATTGGATTCAACCACAGATTTGAATCCATGGTATTAGTTTTAAATATTTTAATGTATTCCATTGCCATTCAATGCGGCAACCTAATTATCGACCAACAAATTTTTTTTCAAACATTTAAAATCCATCCTATGAATTTTGAATCCATTCCCATACCTTCAAACAAAACACCCCCACGTCATTTTATAAATTTCATCAAGGCAAAGAAAAAAAAAACAAAATACAAAATGTGTGGCAAAATAAATAAAGCATGGTAAGGAACAATAGGCTTATTAGAGAGGATCATCTTGTATCTTGTAACAGCCTCCAACAATAACATGCATGTTGCTCACTAAAGCACATTTGGAAGATTAACTTGTTAGTCCGTTATGATCAGATCTGATGCATGCCTATACTCTAGAAAATATATAAATCCCACACTTGGGAAATAAAACCAATAAAAATTCGCACACATTCATAAGAAAAAGCAAGATCCAGAAATTCTTCAACCTCATGAACAATACCACGATGCTTGATTCCATCACTTGCAGACAAAAACCTACAAAAGGTTCATTTGGTTAAACACAAGTGTATAAACAGTATGGCGTTTTAAAACTTCAACTCCTTCAAAGGACCCTTGAGCATAACAAGAAATTTTCCATGTGAAAATATATTATCCTATGGCATTTTATCCTTGTGTCATCTCAGTTATTTCCTCGTGTAATCTGTAGAATTGTAATGGGCTATAGGGAAAAATAAAAACAAATCCCAGGGCCTATTGTCTTTGCAGATGAATAATTTTTTTGTTGAAATACAATGCGCATAAGTGCGATACTTCACTTGTGGGAGTAGGAGCGACAATTCTACTTGTTATCACCAATCCTAAGTATGTTTTATCAAGGCATAGCATCTGTATAACATTTTTAACAAGAACCAGAAATTTCTAAAACATTAGATTTAGTCTTT
Source organism: Hygrophila difformis (assembly GCA_030278955.1). NCBI lineage: Eukaryota > Viridiplantae > Streptophyta > Magnoliopsida > Lamiales > Acanthaceae > Hygrophila > Hygrophila difformis. The sequence continues at coordinate 52,821,466 of JAOANR010000008.1, forward strand.
ACCATATTGTAGAAGGTCGGTCTTTGATGGAAGCTACTTCTGAATTACTATTTGATCAAGATGTTTTATTTATAGCTTTAAAAGAGGTTATAAATGGAGTGGCTAACTGTGTCTATCCAATTTGAATTTAGTTGTATCTTTTTAATAAAATTAAATCTCATATATTGATTGAAATAGAGTGGTTTAATTAATTTTTCAGTTGAATGAGATTTGTGTTTATTTATATACCATAACAGAGGGCTTTTGTGTTTAAGGATAGCATTGGAGGGTATTATTTTTTGCATCTTACATATTTAAACTTCAGTATATATGTGTTCTTGCAAGGGAAAGAAACGAAGAAATATATTCAGAACCTTCCCTTTGTTTCATCTCTTTCATGTGCGGTACTTAACTCTAACATCCAATTGAAAACCACCTTCATTTAAATCTAAATAAAGGAAAAATATCTACATGGATATCATAACACTTCTACATATAAATAAATAAATAAATAAATAAATAAATTTATCATTGGAAGTGTGAAAATTTGGGCATAGAACACTTCAATATCAACAGGTTTGCATAAATCTGAAGGAAGACGTACATGCTATAAAAATATAAAATTATGTGGAAATCACTTCACGCATAAAGATATTCAAGACATAAAAGGATGCATATAATGGCACTTGATATCATATGATTTAGACAGAAAACACACATGTTCATAGATACTTACGGAATTGGAATTCCATCATCACAGTCTCTTGGGGTCAATTGCTTAACCAAAGGAGAGAGATCCATCTACATCGATAAAAACAAAAACCAGAGGCCAGTACATCAAGTTACATATATATTCTGAAAAAAATAAATAAAAAGTTGGACATTACCTGTATATCCTCCATTGAAACATTAAAGTTGCTGGAATCCAATAAAATCTATAATAAATATGAATGATTTCATTAATCATTTGGAGAGAGAAAATTTGGCAAACAGCAAAAATAAATAAAAGTGAATGAAAAGGAGAATGAATAATAGTAATAGACTAGAATAACTTGGGACAATAACAGTGTACCATGACTAATCGAGCAGCCTTTGCACTTGCAACAATTAGCCATTGTCCTGGTTCTGATGCAAAAAGCCACTCATGCCCTCGCATCTGAAATAATCATCACTTATGAATATAGCAATGAAATCATAACATACAAAACGGAAAGCTCCAAATAACATTCAAAAATAAAAAAATAAAAAAATCAGAATATTGAAACTATTTTTTGGTCTAACACTACTACACTAGTGCAAAAATTATACTCCCTCCGTCCCAGTATACTTGTCTTGTTTGACTTTTTGGCACTGTTTATTGTTTAACTTTGACTCAACGTTATTGCAAGTATATATTTGAAAAAAATAGTCGAGTTGGGTCTGTTAGAATCGTAAAATCATGTAGTTTTAGAATATATATTTTATTTAATTTTTTGTTGTATATATTTTGAGATATTAACGATTGAAAATGTGCATTGGATAGTGTGCAGAAATGAAACAAGACAGGTTAAGTGGGACGGGGGAGTATTTTTTAAAAGTTTATCTTAAAAGACAAGGAGATTAATGAAATACGTGTACACAGAGACATACTGATAGAAGCCAGATTTATTCGGCATTGGTCAATGAATTGATTAAGGGTTGGAAATTGGGAGTGGGTTGGGTTGGGTTTGGCTGGAATTGAGACTCACATAATGAACCAAAACCCGATGGTTACACCAATTAATTGGATTAGTATAGCGACAGCCCTTTCCAACTTGTCCGAACCCATTTAGCAAATTGAGGGTCTAAAGAATAGAAATTGTTTTGTAATCTTGTTTGTACTTTACATAGTTGGCAATGAATAACCGAACAAATGCAATTTTGCAAAGGGCTAGTGGTAAAAATCCTATGGTAACACAACAAAATAAAATAAAATAAAACCTTGGAGCTTGGCAGATGGCTCTTTAGCAGTTAAATTAAATTTGTCACCTGATTGAAAATTTTCAAAAAATGTACTTTTAGGAAAAGTTATTATTGATGTTACAAAATATAGGCCCTCAATATTTGATACAATTTGAGCGTCCAGGTTCTCACCAACACCTTTACTACTTCCAAAAGTATAAACTAAAGATAATCCAATCAGAAACTATAATAGAATACCAAGCTTACATAACTTAGAAAATATCATCAGGTAAGATTAATATATTCAACGATGTATTCAAGAACAGAAGAGAACTAACTTTCGGAACAATGAACACGGCATAATGATGGGTGAAAGGTCCATAATCGTTCTGAGCATCAAGCAGTACACCACTGTAGTAGAAACGAGACATTCCAGGTTCGCCTAAAACCAACTTTATCCTACGACCTGGTTGAAGCACTGTCAGGTCCCCTTTTGCACCTAAATTCAGGTCTTCAAGTGAGTACACTATATCTGAGCTATGGATGTAGTTTGATCGAACCACTTTTTCCTTTTCAAGTGCTTCATAGAGTCCAGGAACCTACAATGAAAATACTTCTCCATATGTGAATATACCTTTCATATGCTGACCGACCAACATCAAATATTCTTGGGAGTGGGATCTCAAAGGAAGAGGAAGAGACAAGTTCTTCTACCTGATAAAAATTAGACTTAGAGGAAAACTCATCCAAAAAAAATGATATGTCCGAAACTGCATTAGAAACATCTTTCTCAGCAACTACCATAAACGTCTGCAGTTTTGGGTTTGCAGATGGCAACCTCTGAGCAATGCTATGAATACTCATTCTCCACCCAAACCGGAACTTGGGAAAAAGTAGATCTGTAAACCAGTGTCATTCAAGAACTCATATAAACATTAAATTTAACACAATAGCAGAAAAGAAACTAGAGAGCAAAGAGATCAAAAGTAACAGTTGACTGCAGATGACAAAAGAATTTTCTCGATTGGATAGGCTCACAGGAATATAACTACCTAAAACATGAGGTTCTGCCAAGGTAAGACAAATGAATCTTCCACCAGATGTTAAAAGCCTTTTTACCTGTTAATATACATAAGTATGCTTTATAAGTCATCCTCTCCAACCAAGAACAAATAAAAACATGAAAATAGCAACACTATCATATAAAACTATCAGACACCTCGGTCAAATATTTGTATCCGAGTACAGGGCCATGCTTAGGCTCCATCAAAGCATCTAATCCTCCCTTATCGACCACAGCATCAAAGCACTCACTTTCAAACTGGATGAAATTGAGAAAATGTCAAGAAAAAGAGTGAGCATGAAAAAGAAGACAAATACACAAAATTGCCTACAGATGAGTTTCATATTCAGGACGAGAATACATTCAGAATTGACAATTTGAAACGATATGCTCCACATAATGATAGATTGAATGTTTCAAAAAAGAAAGCAACAACAATTCAGCAAAAAAAAAACCGAGAAAGCATACAAACCTAACTTTATAATCCCAGCAGCATAAAGTTTAATGCAGCAAAATCTGATTAAAATATAACTACAACAGAGAACATTGAAACAGCAGCTACAACATGAATACTCGATATATGAAAATAAAAAGCAAAAAATTGTAAGTTTTGCGGGTATGTGTGTGAGCGGCATCAATCTCCTGGTAATCAATAGCTGAACCCACAATTGTACTGTTGAAGGTTCAACCAGCATCCAGTGAAAATTTATAGTGAGACTCCAGTAATCATCCTGCCAGACTTGCTCAAAGTGCGTTCAGTGACAATTGGCTATCATTCACCATCAAACTCAACACAAATAAGAAATCGAACAACCAAAGGATACATAAGATGTAAGATGTCAACTAAATCTTTGTTGCATTAGGCACGGACAAGATTGTGTAGACAGAACTTACACTTACATAAAAATTCAAAGAAATTGATCTAGCATTCCCATCATCAAATCAAATGCACACACCAGTGGTGCTTCCATTGCATTCATTTATTAAGTAGTTCCAATCTCCACATTACCCACTTTCAAATCCATATCATCATATAGTACAAGAAAAACCGGACAAACAAATCCACAATAAAAAAAAAATAAAAATAAAAAAAAAATCAGCAAAGATACAAGCAACGTGATAGAAATGCATCACATAACCTGCATACTCGTCATGTCCATAACGCGCCACTTCATCTCCGGCCGCTCCCTCACATTCTTCCGAAGCATACCCGCTATAACAACCTTGGAGAAATCCACATTCGTTATATTCCTAAACCCAGCATCGTAGAGATGCTCGGACAGCTTGGAGTTCCCGCATCCGGGCACCAGAATACTCTCAGCTGGTGCGTCTTCATGAAACAATAGATGCTTGGTGAGCAAGGGTTGGAGGTCCGGCCATTCGGCGTACCACTCGAAGGAATCATCGGTGCCTCGCAAGGAGAAGAATTTGTCCCAATTCTCCTTGAGCGTGAAGTCTCCAAGGGTTTTCAAGAGCTCGGCTTCTTGGGTTTTATTGGGAGTTTTCTGGGATTTCTTCCTCCCCATTATTATTTGTGAACTGTGAAATGTAAATCAGAATATCAGATCAGGGTTTTGAAAAGGGTTTTTGGATTTGCTATACTTGTAGCTCATCTGAACGACGCTTTTTGATTTAGATCAGATTCAACTACGACTTTGGTTCCAACATAAGCATATCGTTTGAACACTTAGGCAAGGTTTTAAATATGGGTTTAATTTTGAGAAATTTTGAAGATGTTTGATATTTCGGGAGAAATTTCGGAGATATTTGTAATTTTTTTGACAAAACTATATAGAGTTTTTGAGTTGATGAAAATGAAGATACTTTAAATTTCCTCATCTATGTTACTACATAAATTAGTAATATGCTAGCAATACTCATTCAATGATATACTATGCTAATAATATTGTTGATATCGTGCACCATGTTGATTGATAAGATATTTATAATCGATGAAAACAAGTTAATTGAATCACATAATCAATATGTGTCGAAACATAAATTTTAATCTTAAATTTTATAAAAAATATATTTTTTAGAATTTAGAAAAAAAATATTTTAAAAAATTTAAAAAAAAAAATTGGGAAATTTCGGGAAATATTGAGTTTCTGACGAAATTTCGATGGATATTTTGCAAAGAAAATATTGTAGGTGAAATTTCGCTTTGGGGTGTCCCGAAACCCGAAATTTCGGTCGAAATTTCGGTGATTTCGGGATATTTAAAACAATGCACTTAGGTACGTTTTGTACAGGAATTGAAGAAAATGGAATTTGTTACACACGTAGGTGTGTAGGTAGGATGTCTTCACTATATAATACTACAAGAAGTATGTGGTTTTGTGTATTGCAGTACATAGTACTACAGTCTAAATGTAGTCTTGTGTATTGTACTACATAGTATTACAGCCTAAATGTAGTCTTGTGTATTGTAGTACATAGTAGTACAAACTAAATGTAGTTTTGTATGAATCACTATAAATAGCTGAGTAATGGAACGAGATAAGAGACTTCCTCTTCAATCTCTCAACCTTGTTCTCTAATTCACTGCATTCCCCTGCTATTTCCGTTCCTACGCTTAATTGTCTTCATTTATGTTCTTCAAGCCTATATACAGAAGCTAATAGGTCTATAGAAGTTATTTCTATAACACGTTATCAGCACGAAGGTTGTTCGAGTTTTGCGAAAATACCAGTTGGGTTTTGTTCGAGGTTTGCCGAAATACAAGTTCATACCGGGGTTCTGCCGAAAATTTCCAAGTCTACAAGGAGGTCATCCTAGGTAATATATTTATACTGTTTTCAATATAAATCATGTCTAACCTTGCGAAGCAACTTTTTACGCCCCTTGAAGTTTCCGTAAGAAACTATCAACTATGGGCTATAGATGTAAAGATGCATCTTGATTCAATGAATCAGGAAAGAACTAACGAAAAGGGAAATGATATGGCTAATTCTGAAAAAGGCCAAGATTGAGTAAATTCCACCAAACTAGCTTGCTCTTAGTCCTGGTAATGAATACCAACAGGGTCCATGGATCTTAGTTTGGTTATACCAACAGATCTAATGGATCTTTAATCTGGTCATGTGTACCGACAGAGCAACTGCTATGATATGTTTGCGCCATCAATTTGATTGGCCTTTAAAGTGACAATACGTCACACTTGAAAAATCCACTTGAATTGTGGGAAAATTATACGGTCACCTGAAGATGATCATACTATCTCTCTTGGCTCAATATTGGTGAAAAGTTATGAATCCAGAGCAACAAGTGTTCGTTCATTCCCTGAAGAGAATGTGACTGAATCAAAATATCAAAGGTGTGATTATGGCTATGCCGAAATAGAAAATGTTGATCAAATCGTGATCGAAAGTGAAATTGGGTTATGCCATATTGGCAAAAATTAAAATAGCCTGAAAAGAATGAATTGTCGATATAACGACAAAGGCCCTATAAACCCCTGAAGAGGTTAAGTGCCCGAAAAATACATCTGATAAGATGTCGATCATGATGATCCATTTGACGATATAATGGCATCACACCTAAAGGCAAAATGGCAGAGATAAATTTGGTTACAAATGATGATATCATTATGCTTATCATTCCAGCTCCTGAAGCAGCTAACCCTTTCGTGATAGATGGTGAACCATCTTTCACGGCAAATTTCGATATAGATGACTTTATGGAAAATATTGATTAATGTTTTTTTTTTGTTATGCTTATTTCTAGTATATTTTCCTTTGTATCTTTTGTTAGCTATATATCAAATTTTGCTATGTACCCGTTGTACGCTTTTGGCATGGATATTAATGCAACATTTTCTTCCAGAAGAAGAAATAAATGCAAGTTATAATAAGACATGCCTAATTGTCAGTGCCAGTATGCACACAATATTGAAAAATGAGAATTATTTCTCTTATATAAAATTGGGAGATGCCCCAGTTAATACAATATGTGGAAGTGCAAATATGATCAAGGGCTCCGGAAGAGCTATAATGTTCCTTCTGGATGGGACAAAACTCATTATTTAAAATACACTATTATCTCCCAAGTCCCGAAGAAACTTGTTGAGTTTTAGAGATATTCGCAGAAATGGATATCATATTGAGACATTGACTAAAGGGACTGATGAATATTTATTGATTACCAATACAGTTCATGGTATGAAACATGTATTGGAAAAATTACCGTCCCTTGCATCTGGGCTATATTATACAAATATATATGCTTATGAAGCTCATAGTTTAATAGACCATAAGTCTATAATGCCAACCGAATTTATGATTTGGCATGATCATTTTGGCCATCCTGGATGTACAATGATAAAGCGAATAATTGAAAATTAGCATGGTCATCCCCTGAAGGGAAAGAAATTTCCAGGTTCAAGTGAATTTAAATGTGTTGCGTGTTCACAAGGAAAATTGATTATTAGACCATCAGCAAGTAAAGTGGGAATTGAATCCCCTGTATTTCTTGAACGAATTCAGGGTGATATATGTGGGCTTGTAGATCCACCATGTGGACCATTTAAATATTTTATGGTGTTAGTTGATGCGTCAACTAGATGGTATCACGTTTGTTTATTATCGACTCGCAATCAAGTATTTGCAAAGTTACTTGCATAGATAATTAAATTGCGAGCACAATTCCATGACTATCCAATTAAGGAAATAAGATTGGATAATGCTGCTGAGTTTTCATCACGTGTATTTGATGATTATTGCATGTCCATTGGAATAACTATTGAACATCATGTAGCATATGTTCATACACAAAATGGCCTGGCAGAGTCATTTATAAAAAGATTGCAACTTATTGCAAGACCAATATTGATGAGGTCGAAATTACCTACATCGGCTTGGGGACATGCCATATTGCATGTAGCATAACTTGTAAGAATAAGACCGACAAGTTATCACAAATATTCTCCCCTACAATTGGTTTTTGGTCATGAGCCCAATGTTTCACATTTGAGAATTTTTGGGTGTGCGGTATGTGTTTGTAACACCCCAGTTTTTGGTCACCCAGGGCGGGATGTCACCGCCACATCCCCCTAGTAAGACACGGTTTCTCCGAGCTTACTAAAGGAATGCAAGGCTAGGTATTGCAGTATTTAAAATATTTAAAGCATTCAAAACAGCCCATACAATATAATTCGAAAATAGTAATATCATAGCGCAGCGGAAATAATTGTTTTAGTATAGTATTGCAGCGGAAAATGTAAATAGGGCCGACATGGCCAAAACACGGGTTAAACAGGCCCGTTCATAATATAGTCTAATGTACGAATTTAAAAACGATAAGTTTTCCAAAAATGTAATTTCCCCCATGCATGAATATGGTCATGCTCGTTCCACATACTCTGTAAGAAAAGAAAATAAAAATGGTTTGGTCAGCACAACTTGCTGAGTAAGTTAACACGGACATGATCGTAGGGTTTAAAAGCCATTCATTTCATAATTAAATAAAAGCATGATAATAACATAATATTCGATTTAATTTAATTAACTATTCAACTTAAAATAAAGCCATAATTTAAATAAAGCATTCAAATAATTTAATTAGACAACCACACACATTTCAATTTAATTTAGTTTTAATTTCCCCCTTACATCCCAGATTTGGTATTTCAAGTATTTCACGATTGCATCGCAATCTCAACAAGTTTAGTCGGTAGCCCGGCGGCCGCAACCGTATCAGCCATACCGAGTACCACTCCGGAGCCTCGGGAAACCCATGTGGATATTCTCGAGAGTGTAGGCTCTATATCTCATGCCGTTTTGGCAATATCATATCTCAATTTCGCGCGAGGTCACCATCGTCCATTAAGGCACGAAGTGAATCGTTAGGGGGCACCCTGCAGAGCACTCACCCCTAATTTTAATTTATAAAGTTTGTAAGGGGATTTAATTTCAAAAAATCTGATTTCAATTTAGTTTATTTAACAATCATGTTTCAACTCATTTCAACCCTAAAGGTTAATTTCATGTTTCAACAAGATTTCAAGATTTGACTTCCGGTAAACCACTGTTTACTCTAAAATTCGTCTAAAATCAGATTAAACTCCAAAATTCCTAAATTTCACTACTGACTCAGAAACGTCGAGATGAACAACTTTCGTGTTTTAACTTTTTCAATCCGAGATACCGAAACATGTCAAAAACGTCAAATTTCGCAGAAACACAAATCCGTCCGAATTTCGCAGACCACAGTTTAAAGATATTGGAATCTACCATAGCAAAACAACTCAAAATTTGATGAAATTTTACAGAGACCCTCTTAAGACATTTATATACAACTTTCATGTTCGGCCAAAGATCTAAATCAGTCTAGAACTAATGTCAAAAACGTGATCAAGATCGGACCTAAGTTCTGTCAAGAATTTCAAGATCTAGTTTCAAGCAGTTCGGTTTCGGTGGGTTTTCGCATATCAATTTGTCTTTAAAAATTCTGAACATTTTACAGTAGATAGATCTAAGCATTAGGAACGTTTTTCATGTTTTAAGTTTTTCCGTTTGATGTCGTTTTAAGGTTCGGAAAAATTAGGCAAAACTGTTGCGTCGGTAAAAATACCATGTTGGCAGATTTTCGATCTCTTGTTAAATCTTTTAGTTTCGAACGTTTTAATTCCTCCCAAAACCATGTAAGGCAAACTTACAGAGTTGTGAACATCCGGAATTGTCTATTTCTAAGGCGTGGCTTCCAGTCCACCGTTTCTCCTCTCCGTTCGTCGGGTTCTACGCTCTAGATCCAATTCGAGGTGTAGAAGGGAAAAGGAGAAGATTAGGATTCGTTTTAGATTTGTATATTGAACAAGGATTGGATCGAAACTTACCACGACGTCTTGGAGACTCTGATTTTCGTCCAAAGCAGTCTCGCCTTGGTCTCGTGCCTCCGACGACTCCGGAATTAGGGTTTGCGGACGTATAGAGAGTTGTAAGGTTTTGGAAAAGTGTTTGGAGCTTTTAAGAGGGCTTATTTATAGTTAAACAAGACCTAGGGACGCCCAAGGTCTGCCCCTAAGAGTCTTGAGCCGAATGGTGTTCAACCGAAGTCGGAAAATCCGGATTCGGGCGAGAAAATCTCGCACGGGCGAATCTGTCCGACGGCGCGGTCGTGGCGCGGCGATTCCCCTTTGACCGCGCGGCCACCGCGCGACACTCGCCTGGACTTCGGTCCGGGCGGGTCTTGCGATCTGTCGTGCCTTTCCTCATCTCTTTCGGATTTCTATCCCTCTATGCTCCCGTATTCCGATTTCTGGGGTATCTTCAGGTCTACGGAAGTAGGAACCCCGTATAATTTATGTTTGGACTCAAATTCTCGAGTTCATTGGTGTCGGGTTTCGGTGTACAATATACTTATCTTTAATTAGTTCTTTTTATTTAATTAAATTCCTTTAATTCCCTTTTTAAGTTAAATCTCATTTCCTTATCTTTATTTATTTCTTTATTTGCTGGTTTTATTTATTTATTGTATTTATTTTATTTATTGTTTATTTATCTAATTATTGTTTTATTTTATGTTGGAAAATTCTCGGGTATTACAGTCTACCCTCCCTAAGAATCAACTTCGTCCTCGAAGTTGTGTTTCGGCCTTTCTCGTGCTAAGGTCTTTTGTTTGTTTTATTATTTTGTGACTGAACTTAGAATTAAAACTTCTAAGCTGCCTACGTACCCTGTGAAGGGATCAAGCCATAACGTAGTTCAAAAGTTTACAAAATGCACGAAAAATAGGTGGTATGACATCCTCTCCCCCTTAAGATTGCAGTTATGTCCCCATAACTGTGTCGGTATCGGTTTGGAATAATGTCGGGTAGCGTTCTCTCATGTCGGATTCTACTTCCCAAGTTGCCGTCTCACTTTCGTGGTTCGACCAAAGAACCTTGATCATTTTGACGGTTTTGTTCCTCGTTACTCGTTCCTTAGTGTCGAGAATACGCACTGGGACTTCTTCATAAGTCAAATCTTCATCGAGCTCAATTATCTCCGGTTGAAGTACATGTGTCGGGTCCGGCACATACTTCTTTAGTTGTGAGACATGGAAGACATTATGAACTCGATCTAATTGTGGCGGTAAAGCCAGTCGGTAGGCTAGAGTTCCGACTCGTTCTAGAATCTCGTAAGGTCCTATGTATCGAGGACTCAACTTTCCTCGCTTGCCAAAGCGCATCACCCCCTTCATGGGTGATATCTTTAGCATGACCCTATCTCCCACTTGAAATTCTAGGTCTCGTCGTCTCACGTCGGCATAACTCTTTTGATGGTCTTGTGCGGCTTTCATTTTTCCTTGAATCACCTTGATTTGTTGAGCCATGTCTTCGATAAGTTGTGGTCCCACTACCACTGACTTATCGTTTTCTTCCCAGCTCAACGGGCTTCGGCACTTTCGTCCATACAACGCCTCGAAAGGTGCCATGCCAATGCTAGCATGGTAGCTATTATTATAAGAGAATTCGATTAAGGGTAAATGGGATCCCCAATTTCCCTTAAATTCCAACAGGCATGCTCTCAGCATGTCTTCTAGTGTTTGGATTGTTCTCTCGGTTTTACCATCCGTCATTGGGTGGAATGCGGTGCTCATTTTGATTTGAGTACCAAGAGCTTTTTGTAACTCCGTCCAAAAGTGAGAGACAAATCTACTGTCTCTATCGGAAATGATGTCATGTGGTACTCCATGTCGTCGTACCACATTATCAATGTAGGCTCGGGCCAATTGGTCCATAGTCCACGTGTCTTTCATTGGGATAAATATGGCTGTCTTCGTTAGCCTATCCACAATCACCAAAATCTTGTTCATGCCTTTAGGTGATCGGGGTAATCCCGAGACAAAATCCATTGAGATGCTATCCCACTTCCAACTTGGAATCTCTAGTGGTTGCATCAATCCTAAGGGTTTATGTCGCACTGCCTTGACCCTTTGGTAGGTGAGACTCTTCGCCACGAAATTTGCCACTTCCTACTTCATTCCCGGCCACCAATAGATCTTCTTCCGATCTTTGTATAGCTTGTCACCTCCGGGATGTACGGAATATGGCGTGTTGTGCCCTTCCTCCATCAACCTTTGCTTCAATTCGGCACACTTCTGAGGCACACACCATCTCCCTTTTAAACGGATGCTTCCATCCTCGTGGACAGCAAATCCTATTGCCCTTCCTTCGGCAATATACCCCCTTATCTTCTCCAATTTTGCGTCGCCCGGTTGAGCGAGTTGAATCTCGTCCAATATTGGAGTTTCTACGACCATGGCATTGATTGTTTCACCCACTGTGCCAGGATGCACAAGTTCTAACTCCAATCTTGCCAACTCCATGTACAATGCCGGCGGAATTACCAACGAGTTCGTCACGTGTTGGGTTTTCCGACTTAGGGCATCGGCTACCACATTCACCTTCCCTTCGTGGTAGGCTATCTCTAAATCGTAATCTTTGATGAGTTCCAACCACCTTCGCTGTCTCAAATTCAACTCCTTCTGAGTGAATATATATTTCAAGCTCTTGTGGTCGGTGAAAATTCGACACTTCCGCCCATAAGATAATGTCTCCATATCTTTAGAGCGAAAACGACCGCTGCCAATTCCAGGTCATGTGTCGGATAATTCTCCTCGTGAGGTTTCAGTTGGCGTGATGCATACGCTACGACTCTCGAGTCTTGCATCAAAACACAACCTAAACCTTCCTTCGAAGCATCGCTGTAAACTTCGAAGTCACCATTCTCTGATGGTAGTGTTAATACGGGTGTGGTTGTGAGTCGTTTCTTCAGCTCTTGAAACGCTGTCTCACAAGCCTCTGTCCACACGTATTTTACTCCCTTCTTAAGTAGCTGGGTCAAAGGTCGTGCAATTTTAGAAAAATCCTTCACGAACCGTCTATAGTACCCGGCTAATCCAAGGAAACTACTTATCTCGGTTTGGCTCTTGGGAGTTGCCCACTCAGTTACGGCAGAGACTTTTGCCGGATCCACTGAGACTCCATCAGCGGATACTATATGTCCAAGAAATGCTACCTCCTTCAACCAAAAATCGCATTTGGACAGTTTGCCGTATAGCTGATTCTTTCGCAAGGTCCCTAACACTTGGTGCAAGTGCTGGGCATGCTCCTCCTCGTTTTTCGAGTAGATCAGGATGTCATCAATGAACACCACTACGCACTGATCTAACAGCTCTCGAAATACATTGTTCATGAGGTTCATGAACATTTCCCGAGCATTTGTTAACCCAAAGGATAACACTGTGAACTCTTAGTGACCATATCGAGTTCGAAACGCCGTCTTCGGAATGTCTTTCTCGGCAATTCTCAACTGGTGATACCCAGATCGTAAGTCGATCTTCGGGAATACTGAAGCTCCCTTCAGTTGATCAAATAGATCCTCTATTCTCGGCAGAGGGTATTTATTTTTGATGGTCACTTGGTTTAGTCCTCGGTAATCTATGCAAAGACGTAGTCCTCCGTCTTTCTTCTTAACGAATAAAACCGGTGCTCCCCAGGGGGAAGTACTCGGCCTTATATACCCCTTTCCTAACAGCTCCTCGAGTTGGTCTTTTAACTCCTTCATTTCCAGTGGTGCCATCCGGTACGGAGCTTTTGAGACAGGCTCTGTGCCCGGAATGAGATCTATCGTGAATTCAAGATCCCTCTCAGGTGGCATGCCCGGGATGTCTTCGGGAAACACATCCAGGTATTCTCTTACCACTGGTATGCTATCAACCTTGTTCTCTTCCGCCTCAAGGTTGTGCACATAGCACGCATACAGTTCATACCCCTTACGCATCAAGTTACTTAGTTTAAGTGCACTAACGATTTTGTTACTCTTCTTAGGGGGCTGAGAGTAAAAGATAACTCTCTTTCCCCTACTTTTTGACAAGGTGATCTTTTGTTTTTGGCATTCGATCACCGCTTTATACTGGGATAACCAAACCATCCCCAGTATGATGTCAAAGTCTCTTAAGTTAAATTCTACTAAGTTCGCGAAGAATTCTACGTTCTTTATCACTATAGGAATTCCATTATATCGTTTAGAGCAAGATACTACCTCTCCAGAAGGCAATTGAATTCCTAAGCTAATTCTCTCGCACTTAGGTAGATCTAACTCAGGCACTATTCTTGATGCTATAATTGAGCAACTAGCTCCAGAATCGAATAAAACTCTAAGGGGCGTATTCAAAACATGAAATGTACCCGCCATCACTTCTCCTTGAGCAGGCACGTCCGCTTGATTAACCACGTTAAGCCTCTCCATAGGGCGTCCCTGATTGCCCTGCTGATTCGCATTTGGCTGCTGATTTTGCTGTTGGTTTTGATTCTGCAGTGGCGGAGGTCGTTGGTTCTGGTTTTGATTCGGCGGCCTAAATTGGTTTTGAGGGGGGTCTATACCCCTGGTTATTCCCGTTCCGTCCATTTTGGTTCTGAGGCTGTTCCTGCCCCGTGACCAGGTCTTCCCTTTTCGTTATGTTCTCAAGCCTAGTTCGGCACTCCCGACGTATGTGACCCATTCGACCACATCGGAAGCAGGCGCCCTGTTGAGGGCATCCCCTCGTCAGATGGGGTCGTCCACACCTTGGGCAGGGTGGTACGGGTTCTTCTTGGTTAAACCTTCTCCGCATCAGTGGGTACGAGTCTTGGTGCGAACCTTTACGAGTCTTGGTGCGAACCTCACCAGCTCCTTGAATCGTGTGTAGTACTCTTATACGGTTTGGCCTCCTTGCTTCAGTGACAGGAATTCTTCGTACATGGCGGCTTTAGTACTCAAGGGATAGAAAATCGATCCCTGAGTAGTTCCATCATCTCCATCCACGAGTAGGGCTCGTCATCTTCAGTCAGCTTGGCTTGAGTTGCCTGCCACCAGTTGTCCGCTTCGCCTCCCAAGTAGTACGAAGCGACATGCACCCTTTCTCCTTCCGGACATTTGACTGCTCCCAGCAGTTTGTCGAAGGTCCGGATCCATTCCTCCAGTTTGGCTGGATCTTCCTCACCAGCATAGTGGGGTGGCTGGTAGGAATTCACCATAGCCAGATAGTTAGGGCGAGCTTGGGGCGGAGGTACCGCCGCAGCTTGGCCTTGGTTAACTTGCGCGTTCCCTAGCGCAATCAAAACCTCCTCTATCGTCCGAAGACGATTGCCCACATTGTTCGGTGCGGGGGCGTCCTGCGCACCTTGGGGTTGTTCCACTACAGGTTGGGCCGGTTCCGTGACATTTGGAGGTATTTCGGTAGGTGTTTCAGTAGTGGTTTGGGGTGGGGGTTGAGTCTTCCTCTTCCTCTTCCTCTGGGTGCCATTCTGGTACAAATAGGGTGGATTAGGACTTGTAAATTTAACCTATAGTCTAAGCAATTTCTATAAATGTATATGTGTTTTTGTAATTTAGCACGTGGTGCTCGGTCGAACTAAGAAGCGCCGTACGCTTCGGGGTTTTATTTTAATTTATTTTATTTTATTTCTATTTTTTTTTGGGTGTACGGACAGGTCTGACCGGTTTTTTTTTTCTTCGATTTATTATAAATAAATCGGACATTTTATTTTCTCAAAAGAAATTTTAGTACAAAGGTAGAAATATTTCCCTAGCAAAATAGTATCTAAAAATAGAATCTCTAGCGTCTCAAGGCATCCTCCGGTGGGGTAGCGGGATCCTCTTCCGGGTCTTCCTCCTCCGAACTTGGCGGCAGTAGATCGTCAAAGATAGTGTTCAAGTCTTGCCCATGGGCATCGATGTGCTCCTTTAGTATTAGGTTTTGTGTAGTGAGGGTTTGGACTTGGCGTTCGAGTTGGTTTATGCGGTGGTGATCCGCCTCTCTCAAGTTGCCCATGTGGTGCAAATTGGCCTCCAATTGAGCCATACGGTATCTCATTTGTTCGAGGGTTTGTTGGGAATCAAGATGGACGCTCATCATCCTGATCATCAACTGCATCATATCTTGACTAGCCATCTAGCGCAAGCAAGAGATCTAAGTTAATATTCGCCAAGATTCTAAGTTCAATTCCGCCAAGATTCTAAGTTCAAATTCGCCAAGATTCTAAGTTCAATTTCGCCAAGATTCTGCCAAGATTCTAAGTTCAATTTCGCCAAGATTCTAAGTTCAAATTCGCCAAGATTCTAGGTTCATAGAAGAGATGCAATATGCAAATGCAAATGATGATCCCCCCCAAAAAAATAATTTAATGCACTATGTATATATATATATATAATTTTTTTTTCCATGGGTTTTAAATTAAAAATTTTCCATGGAAATAATACTTTAAAATTTAAATAATAGTCAAAATATTAATAGTAGTTTAAAAATAATAATGGTTTAAAAATAATAGTTTAAAAATAGCCGGGCTCTGATACCAACTTGTAACACCCCGGTTTTTGGTCACCCAGGTCGGGATGTCACCGCCACATCCCCCTAGTAAGACACGGTTTCTCCGAGCTTACTAAAGGAATGCAAGGCTAGGTATTGCAGTATTTAAAATATTTAAAGCATTCAAAACAGCCCATACAATATAATTCGAAAATAGTAATATCATAGCGCAGCGGAAATAATTGTTTTAGTATAGTATTGCAGCGGAAAATGTAAATAGGGCCGACATGGCCAAAACACAGGTTAAACAGGCCCGTTCATAATATAGTCTAATGTACGAATTTAAAAACGATAAGTTTTCCAAAAATGTAATTTCCCCCATGCATGAATATGGTCATGCTCGTTCCACATACTCTGTAAGAAAAGAAAATAAAAATGGTTTGGTCAGCACAACTTGCTGAGTAAGTTAATACGGACATGATCGTAGGGTTTAAAAGCCATTCATTTCATAATTAAATAAAAGCATGATAATAACATAATATTCGATTTAATTAAATTAACTATTCAACTTAAAATAAAGCCATAATTTAAATAAAGCATTCAAATAATTTAATTAGACAACCACACACATTTCAATTTAATTTAATTCTAATTTCCCCCTTACATCCCAGATTTGGTATTTCAAGTATTTCACGATTGCATCGCAATCTCAACAAGTTTAGCCGATAGCCCGGCGGCCACAACCGTATCAGCAATACCCAGTACCACTCCGGAGCCTCGGGAAACCCATGTGGATATTCTTGAGAGTGTAGGCTCTATATCTCATGCCGTTTTGGCAATATCATATCTCAATTTCGCGCGGGGTCACCATCGTCCATTAAGGCACGAAGTGAATCGTTAGGGGGCACCCTGCATAGCACTCACCCCTAATTTTAATTTATCATGTTTGTAAGGGGATTTACTTTCAAAAAATCTGATTTCAATTTAGTTTATTTAACAATCATGTTTCAACTCATTTCAACCCTAAAGGTTAATTTCATGTTTCAACAAGATTTCAAGATTTGACTTCCGGTAAACCACTGTTTACTCTAAAATTCGTCTAAAATCAGATTAAACTCCAAAAATTCCGAAATTTCACTACTGACTCAGAAACATCGAGATGAACAACTTTCGTGTTTTAACTTTTTCAATCCGAGATACCAAACATGTCAAAAACATCAAATTTCGCAGAAACACAAATCCGTCCGAATTTCGCAGACCACAGTTCAAAGATATTGGAATCTACCATAGCAAAACAACTCCAAATTTGATGAAATTTTACAGAGACCCTCTTAAGACATTATCTACAACTTTCGTGTTCGGCCAAAGATCTAAATCGGTCTAGAACTAATGTCAAAAACGTGATCAAGATCGGACCTAAGTTCTGTCAAGAATTTCAAGATCTAGTTTCAAGCAGTTCGGTTTCGGTGGGTTTTTGCATATCAATTCGTCTCTAAAAATTCTGAAAATTTTACAGTAGATACATCTAAGCCTTAGAAACATTTTTCATGTTTTAAGTTTTTCCATTTGATGTCGTTTTAAGGTTCGGAAAAATTAGGCAAAACTGTTGCGTCGGTAAAAACACCATGTTGGCAGATTTTCGATCTCTTGTTAAATCTTTTAGTTTCGAACGTTTTAATTCCTCCCAAAACCATGTAAGGCTAACTTACAGAGTTGTGAACGTCCGGGAACGTTTTAATTCCTCCCAAAAACACCACAGTCCACCGTTTCTCCTCTCCGTTCGTCTGGTTCTACGCTCTAGATCCAATTCGAGGTGTAGAAGGGAAAAGGAGAAGATTAGGATTCATTTTCGATTCGTATATTGAACGAGGATTGGATCGAAACTTACCACGACATCTAGGAGACTCTGATTTTCGTCCAAAGCAGTCTCGCCTTGGTCTCGTGCCTCCGACGACTCAGGAATCAGGGTTTTCGGATGTATAGAGAGTTGTAAGGTTTTGGAAAAGTGTTTGGAGCTTTTAAGAGGGCTTATTTATAGTTAAACAAGACCTAGGGACGCCCAAGGTCTGCCCCTAAGAGTCTTGAGCCGAATGGTGTTCAACCGAAGTCGGAAAATCCGGATTCGGGCGAGAAAATCTCGCACGGGCGAATCTGTCCGACGGCGCGGTCGTGGCGCGGCGATTCCCCTTTGACCGCGCGGCCACCGCGCGACACTCGCCCGGACTTCGGTCCGGGCGGGTCGTGCGATCCGTCGTGCCTTTCCTTCTCTCTTACGGATTTCTATCCCTCTATGCTCCCGTATTCCGATTTCCGGGGTATCTTCGGGTTTACGGAAGTAGGAACCCCGTATAATTTATGTTTGGACTCAAATTCTCGAGTTCATTGGTGTCGGGTTTCGGTGTACAATATACTTTTCTTTAATTAATTCTTTATATTTAATTAAATTCCTTTAATTCCCTTTTTAAGTTAAATCTCATTTCCTTATCTTTATTTATTTCTTTATTTGCTGGTTTTATTTATTTATTGTATTTATTTTATTTATAGTTTATTTATCTAATTATTGTTTTATTTTATGTTGGAAAATTCTCGGGTATTACAGTCTACCCTCCTTAAGAATCAACTTCGTCCTCGAAGTTGTGTTTCGGCCTTTCTCGTGCTAAGGTCTTTTGTTTGTTTTATTATTTTGTGACTGAACTTAGAATTAAAACT
Source organism: Hygrophila difformis (assembly GCA_030278955.1). Lineage (NCBI taxonomy): Eukaryota > Viridiplantae > Streptophyta > Magnoliopsida > Lamiales > Acanthaceae > Hygrophila > Hygrophila difformis. Next base: position 52,840,406 of record JAOANR010000008.1, read on the forward strand.
TCTAAGCTGCCTACGTATCCTGTGAAGGGATCAAGCCATAACGTAGTTCAAAAGTTTACAAAATGCACGAAAAATAGGTGGTATGACATCCTCTCCCCCTTAAGATTGCAGTTATGTCCCCATAACTGTGTCGGTATCGGTTTGGAATAATGTCGGGTAGCGTTCTCTCATGTCGGATTCTACTTCCCAAGTTGTCGTCTCACTTTCGTGGTTCGACCAAAGAACCTTGATCATTTTGACGGTTTTGTTCCTCGTTACTCGTTCCTTAGTGTCGAGAATACGCACTGGGACTTCTTCATAAGTCAAATCTTCATCGAGCTCAATTATCTCCGGTTGAAGTACATGTGTCGGATCCGGCACATACTTCTTTAGTTGTGAGACATGGAAGACATTATGAACTCGATCTAATTGTGGCGGTAAAGCCAGTCGGTAGGCTAGAGTTCCGACTCGTTCTAGAATCTCGTAAGGTCCTATGTATCGAGGACTCAACTTTTCTCGCTTGCCAAAGCGCATCACCCCCTTCATGGGTGATATCTTTAGCATGACCCTATCTCCCACTTGAAATTCTAGGTCTCGTCGTCTCACGTCGGCATAACTCTTTTGACGGTCTTGTGCGGCTTTCATTTTTCCTTGAATCACCTTGATTTGTTGAGCCATGTCTTCGATAAGTTGTGGTCCCACTACCACTGACTTATCGTTTTCTTCCCAGCTCAACGGGCTTCGGCACTTTCGTCCATACAACGCCTCGAAAGGTGCCATGCCAATGCTAGCATGGTAGCTATTATTATAAGAGAATTCGATGAAGGGTAAATGGGATCCCCAATTTCCCTTAAATTCCAACACGCATGCTCTCAGCATGTCTTCTAGTGTTTGGATTGTTCTCTCGGTTTGACCATCCGTCATTGGGTGGAATGCGGTGCTTATTTTGATTTGAGTACCGAGAGCTTTTTGCAACTCCGTCCAAAAGTGAGAGACAAATCTACTGTCTCTATCGGAAATGATGTCATGTGGTACTCCATGTCGTCGTACCACATTATCAATGTAGGCTCGGGCCAATTGGTCCATAGTCCACGTGTCTTTCATTGGGATAAATATGGCTGTCTTCGTTAGCCTATCCACAATCACCCAAATCTTGTTCATGCCTTTAGGTGATCGGGTTAATCCCGAGACAAAATCCATTGAGATGCTATCCCACTTCCAACTTGGAATCTCTAGTGGTTGCATCAATCCTAAGGGTTTATGTCGCACTGCCTTGACCCTTTGGCTGGTGAGACACTTCGCCACGAAATTTGCCACTTCCTTCTTCATTCCCGGCCACCAATAGATCTTCTTCAGATCTTTGTATAGCTTGTCACCTCCGGGATGTACGGAATATGGCGTGTTTTGCCATTCCTCCATCAACCTTTGCTTCAATTCGACACACTTCTGAGGCACACACCATCTCCCTTTAAAACGGATGCTTCCATCCTCGTGGACAGCAAATCCTATTGCCCTTCCTTCGGCAATATACCCCCTTATCTTCTCCAATTTCGCATCGCCCGGTTGAGCGAGTCGAATCTCGTCCAATATTGGAGTTTCTACAACCATGGCATTGATCGTTTCACCCACTGTGCCAGGATGCACAAGTTTTAACTCCAATCTTGCCAACTCCATGTACAATGCCGGCGGAATTACCAACGAGTTCGTCACGTGTTGGGTTTTCCGACTTAGGGCATCGGCTACCACATTCGCCTTCCCTTCGTGGTAGGCTATCTCTAAATCGTAATCTTTGATGAGTTCCAACCACCTTCGCTGTCTCAAATTCAACTCCTTCTGAGTGAATATATATTTCAAGCTCTTGTGGTCGGTGAACATTCGACACTTCCGCCCATAAGATAATGTCTCCATATCTTTAGAGCGAAAACGACCGCTGCCAATTCCAGGTCATGTGTCGGATAATTCTCCTCGTGAGGTTTCAGTTGGCGTGATGCATACACTACGACTCTCGAGTCTTGCATCAAAACACAACCTAGACCTTCATTCGAAGCATCGCTGTAAACTTCGAAGCCACCATTCTCTGTTGGTAGTGTTAATACGGGTGTGGTTGTGAGTCGTTTCTTCAGCTCTTGAAACACTGTCTCACAAGCCTCGAGTTCATTGGTGTCGGGTTTCGGTGTACAATATACTTATCTTTAATTAATTCTTTTTATTTAAATAAATTCCTTTAATTCCCTTTTTAAGTTAAATCTTATTTCCTTATCTTTATTTATTTCTTTATTTGCTGGTTTTATTTATTTATTGTATTTATTTTATTTATTGTTTATTTATCTAATTATTGTTTTATTTTATGTTGGAAAATTCTCGGGTATTACAGTGTTCCAATTGCACTGCCTGAACGTACAAAAATGAGCCCCCCAACGGAGATTGGGAATATATGTCGAATATGAATCACCGTCTATTATTAAATACGTGGAACCGAAAACAGGTGATTTATTTACTGCAAGGTTTGCAGATTGTCATTTTGATGAATCAAATTTTCCGATATTTAGGCGGAGATATGAATCAACCGAGAAAAGAGATTAATTGAAAAATGGCATTTGATTTCCTTGATCCTCGTATGAAGGATTGTGAACTTGAAGTTCAGAAAATTAATCATTTACAATGAATTGCGAATCAATTGCCAGATGCAATGTGTGACTCCAGAAGAGGTACTAAATCACATATCCCAGCAGTGAATGTTCCAATTAAATTAAATGTCCCTGAAGGAAAAATAACAAGTGCGAATGAATCCAGTACACGCCTGAAGCGTGGTAGACCCATTGGATCTAAAGATAAGAATCCTCGAAAGAAGAGAGATTCACATTGTGACAAAACTCAATCTCCTGAAGAGGAAGAAGTTATAGAAACTTCAATAAATTTTGTCACTAAAGGAAATACTGGAATAGGAAAGATACTGATGTGAATAATGTATTTTCCTATAATGTAGCACTTGAAATTATGGAATCAAGAACCCAGCTCGGTTGAAGAATGTCGGCAAAGAATTGATTGGCCAAAATGGAAAGATGCAATCCAATCTGAATTGGATTCGCTGGCAAAACGAGATGTTTTTGGACCTGTAGTCCAAACACCTGAAGGTACAAAATCCGTGGGTTATAAATGGGTTTTTGTCAGAAAAAGAAATGAACAGAATGAAATCATTCGATAAAGCCAAATTGGTTGCTCAAGGTTTTTCCCAAAGACCAGGTTTTGATTGTGATGAAACATATTCACATGTGATGGATGTAATTAAATTCAGATTTCTAATCTGTTTGGCAGTATACCAAAGGCTTGAAATGCGCCTTATGGATGTTGTTACTGCGTATCTATATGGGTCATTAGATATTGATATTTATATGAAAGTGCTCGAAGCATTAAAAATGCCCGAAGCATTTAAATCAAAGCCTAAGGAATTATATTCAGTAAAATTGCAAAAGTCATTATATGGGCTCAAACAATCAGGACGGATGTGGTATAATCGTCTCAGTGAGTGTTTGATTAAAGAAGGTTATACAAATGATCCAGTATGCCCATGTGTTTTTATAAAGAAAACTGGATCAAACTTTGTGCTTATTGCAGTATATGTTGATAATATTAATCTAATTGGAATACTTGAAAAAAGAATTCGAAATCAAGGATTTTGGGAAGACAAGATTTTGTCTTGGTTTACAAATCGAACATTTTGATAATGGAATATTTATCCATCAAGTGACTTATACCCTGAAGGTATTAAAAAGATTTTATATGTATAAAGCACATCCATTGAGCACCCCGATGGTGGTCAGATCGCTTGATCCCTTGAAAGATCCATTCAGGCCTAAAGAGGAAAATGAAGATGTACTTGGTCCTGAAGTACCATATCTCAGTGCTATTGGGGCACTTATGTATCTTGCTAATTGTACAAGGCCTGATATAGCATTCTCAGTTAATTTATTGGCATGGTTTAGTGCTTGCCCCACAAAGCGACATTGGCAAGGTATTAAGCACATTTTTCGATACCTTCAAGGTACATATGATCTCGGCTTGTTTTATTCCAATAAATGTGATAATGAATTGATTGGTTATGCTGATGCTGGGTATTTGTCGGACCCACACAAAGCCAAGTCCCAGACGGGCTATATATTTACTTATGGCAGTTGTAACACCCCGGTTTTGGTAACCCAAGCCGGGATGCCACCGCCACACCTCCCAAGCAAGACACGACTTCATTCGAGCTCACTTGAGAGATGCAAGGCTAAAGGTATTTCAAAAATGATTTAAAAATAAATCCGGAAGTACTTAAATTAAAAATAGAGTAATCATCATCCATGCACAATAATAAGTAAGTTTGCAGCGGAATTCAACAGGCCCGTATGCAAGTCATATGGAATGATAAAGTGAATGTCCAAAATGATCCCCCAATGCATGATCATGCTTCGTACTCTGTAATAGGAAAATATAAAACAGCGTTTATCAGTATAAAATAATACTGAGTAAGACAATCCCTAACGTAGCAATAAAGGGGTTTTAAAATTTTAATAAATAAAAATACATTTTAAAGCATGCATATTTAAAACATGAATTTGACTAATTTATAGACAATAATTTAATTCACATATTCTCATAGCTAAATTAAATTTTAAAATGATAATTTAAGGCATAGGCATAATTTTAAAACATGGAAACATAAATAAATTAATAACATGAGTAAAGACATAATTTAAACGAGAAATAAAGTCTTTTAATTTTTCCCTGTTAACTAAAAAGAGGACACCACTACCAAGTTTCTCAAGTATCACGTTTCTCAAGTATCCAATTTCAGAATCGCCGAAGCAATCCGCTTATCGCGCCATACACAGTACCACTCCGGAGCCTCGAGTAACCCATACGGATACACACGAGAGTGTAGACTAGTTTTCATTGGCCGTTTTGGCAATATTTCATATTGTCCATTCAGGCACGAGTTTCAAGTTAGAGGGGCACCCTGCAGAGCACTCACCTCCTACTTCACGTGGAGATCTAGCTCAGCCTAGATTAACGGGTTTTCGAAAAATGTTTTTATTATTTAAACATAGCTCGCAAATCGTGTGTTTTTCAAAAGTTGAGTTTTTCAACATATCAACCAAAGGCGCTGCCACAGTTTACGCCATTTCAGTTAAATAATTCAATTTAAGAGCAATCGACTTGAAATTTGTATAGCACCTCAAAAACATGCTAACAAACAATTTTCATATTTTAAGTTTCTCGAAATTAGGTAAGGAAACAAGTGAAATTTTACAATCTTTTCAAAAAACAATTTCTGCCACAGTTTCGGAAAACAACGCACTGATTTTTAAACAGGTTTTTGACCTAGAAAACGAACTCCAAAATGTTTGAAAATTTACAGGAATTTACATGACACAAAAATAAAAAGGTTTTATTAGAGGCATTTTGTCCGAAAATATTACGGATTAAATCAGATTCGCGCATAAATTTCGGGTAGAAAATCTGTCAGAGTTTTGTTTCAAAAACGCTGACTGTTTAGATCGGTTTTGAAGATACAAATGTTAATGAAAATCCACGAAATTTTAACCACACATTCTTGAGACAATTATATACAACTTTCATGTTTACACCAAAGATTAGTTTTAAAGGAATCCATAAGAGAAATGCCAAAGAAGTCGAACACTCAAATCTGTCAACTTTTCGGTTTTGTTCAAAAATCTCAGAAAATACCAGACGGCTTTTGGGGCATCAAATCTTGATGAAAATGCGTGAAATTTGACACAACCTAGATTAAGATATTAGGAACAAATCTCTTGTTCGGAGTTTTCCGTTTTGGATTCTCGAAATAGGGGTTTTCGTTAGATTTCAGAAAACGCGTAAAGGTGAATCTTTTAAGTTTGATTTTTATGTTCGATTAAATCTAGTGATAAGAACGATCCTAAGCCACCAATATTAATACATAAGGCATTATCTTACTTGATTTAAGTTCTAAGTCATCTCTGGATCGTCCGGCGTCTACGGATTGCCACGAACGGATCTCCTCAACTTGATTTCCTCTTCCTTTGGCCACGAACCGAAATCACAAGTAAAAATCTATAGTTAGATTGAATTTTTGGATTCAAAAAGATGTAGGAAATCTTAAGAAACACTCACCAACGTCCTAGAGGTCTGTCTTCTCCTTCTCAAGTACCTCTTGCTCGGATTTGGTCGTTGGAAACTCAAGAACACAAGGGAATTTTTGGGGTTTTCGGTTTGGAAGAGCTTGGGAGAGATTTTGGAAGACAATGGGTGAATGAAATCTGATGAGAATGGCCAAAGATCAGCCTCAATTCGTCCATATACTCCTTCCATCGTCTGGGATCGAGTTACCAAAGTCGACGGTCGAAAATAAGGTAAGAAATCGCCGAAAATCGCAAGATGATCGCATCCTGTTGAGTTACGCGGCCGTGGTGTGGGATTCTCCCAGACCGTGCGAAGACCGCAGCGGCCTCCGGCTGCGGTCCGGGCCGTGCCCGTGCGATCTGTCGGGCTTTGCTCATCTCTTTTCGGTTTCTATCCTCCTACGTTCTCGGGCTCGATATTTTTCGGGTCATTCCTAGATTATAGTTCCTATCTTAAATTTATTTTCGTCTCTAATTGATTTCGTATTCAAATTCTTGAGTTTGTCGCGTTTGGATTCGTCGACTTTTGAATTCTTCGTCTTTTGATTCCCGTGCAATGATTTATTTATTTAAATCATTTCCGACTTCACGGGTTCTTGGAATTAAAATTCTCTTACTCTTCGAATTTAATTCCATCTCTTTTTTTTTAATAAAAAAATTACGGTATTACAGTCTACCCTCCTTAAGAATCAACTTCGTCCTCGAAGTTGCGCTTTAGCTTCTCGCGCGAGCTCGGAACTAAGGTCCTGTGATATTGTGTTATTGTGTGTTATTGTTTGATTATGTGATTGTATTATTGTGTGACTGAACCCAGAATTGAAATTTCCAAGTTGCCTATATATCCTGCGAAGGGATCAAGTCATTACGTAGTTCAAACAATTTAAATTTTTTTTTATTTGGGATACATAATATTCGGGTCGTTACATCCTCTCCTCCTTTAAGCTTACAGTTATGTCCCCATAAACTGTGGTTGCATCTTCTTGGAATGGGACGGGTAACGTTCCTTCAATATCTGATTCTAACTCCCATGTTGCTGTTTCACTCTCACGGTTTTGTTCCTTATCACTCTCTCCTTAACATCGAGTATTTGCACCGGGGTCTCCTCGTATGTCAAAGTCATCGCCCAATTCAATCCCTTCAGGTTGAAGTACATGTGTCGGGTCGGGCACGTATTTCTTTAATTGTGAGACATGGAACACATTGTGCACTCGAGCTAGTGACGCGGTAAGGCTAGTCGATATGCTAGATTTCCGACTTTGTCTAGAATCTCATAAGGTCCTATATATCGAGGACTTAACTTTCCTCGCTTGCCAAAGCGCATCACCCCCTTCATCGGTGATATCTTCAGCATGACCTTATCTCCAACTCGAAATTCTAGGTCATGCCGTCTCACGTTGGCATAACTTTTCTGTCGGTCTTGTGGCCACTTTCATCTTTCCTTGTATTACCTTGATTTGTTGGGCCATATCCTCAAACGAGTTGTGGTCCTACTACCACAGTCTTATCACTCTCTTCCCAACTTAGCGGACTTCGGCACTTGCGTCCATACAGTGCTTCGAATGGTGCTGAAGCTTTTAAAGGAATCCCTCACAAAGATCCCCTTAGTGCAAATTTACTACAATGATTCTTGACTCTCTTCAAAACATAATTGTTAAAAGAGTACTTCAAGAATATGCCTCGTTTGCATACCGAAAGCACACGGTTGTATCAAGATTGCAGTATTTATTTATTTGTCGGAATCGTTCATTAGAGAGTTATACGATAGAAGCATTTTAATAACATCATGAATCTTAGAATTTATTTATACTCCTTGGTTTGTGATGAGTGATGAATGTGTCTTAAAATCTAATGCTTAAAAGTAAAATGCAGTAAAGTAATAAAACAATAAAAGACTCATTATAAAAGAAAGCATTAAATTGATGAAAGAGATTTAATTGCGTGATAATGTTGATACTTCAAATTTAAAATTGGACTGAGTAACAAGGCAAATAAAATAAGACTTCTGCTAGAGTAATCATACTTCTATGATTATTAATAATGCGTGAGCT
>JAOANR010000008.1:52849093-53059781 GCA_030278955.1 Hygrophila difformis
TAAATACATAATTGAAGACAGGATAGATACGATTTAAGCATAATGAAACACTCACACGAGTCTTTTACTTTTCATCCCGTAAACTAAGAAGAGGACACCATACCGGGAGATCACTAACGAGGCAATCTCAACATAGGACCACTAACGAGGCAGTCCAAACAATGGGAGACCACTAACGAGGCAGTCTCAAAGATAGTAGGACCACTAACGAGGCGATCCAAAAAGATAGTAGGACCACTAACGAGGCGATCCACAAATACAGCGCGCGAGATCACTAACGAGGCAATCTCAGATAGTAAGGAGACCACTAACGAGGCAGTCTCAAAGATAATGATAGTATGAAGATCGGCTCAGCCTAGTGAACGGGATTTTCCGAAAGTTCGTATTTCAAAGTTATCAAAGGATTGATATCGCGTTTTCATAGTTCGAGTTTTCTCAAGTTCGAAAAATCCTATTCGAGGCAGTTCACGCCTTTCTTAATTTAAAATTCGTTTTTCCTCCAAAAATTCTGAAACTTGGCCAGTAATTCAAAAACACACACACGAACAACTTTCATGTTTTAAGTTTTTTGAAAATAAGGTTCCGAAGTGAGTTGAAATTTGAGTTTATTGCAAAGAATAATTTACGTCTTAAAAACTGTTTTCGTCACCGGTTCGTGTAACGCCGATTAAAAATTCATTTCAAAACCAATCGATGTGAAATTTTTACAGTAACTACACGACACATTAAGGAACAACTTTCATGTTTTAAGTTTTTGGAAATAATGAATTCTTGGTACTCAAAAATCGAGTGCAACTCACTGCATACTCATGGCCCTTAAAACGAATTCAAAACAGTTCTAAAAACTTGGCCGATTGACATATCAAATGAACACCAAAATTCGTGAAATTTTGTAGGCATAATCTAGACACAATTATCTACAACTTTTGTTTAGAAATGCAAAGTTAAATCATTCGAAAAATGGGTGAAAAACATGCATCAAGTTGAATGAAGGAATCTGTCACAGATTTGGAATCGTTCGGTTTGATACAGAAAGTTCATGGCGAAAATTGGGATAGCAAAACTTAATGTCAATGGCTGAAATTTGGCCACAAGATAGATAAAGGTGTTAGGAACAACTTTTATGTTGACAAGTTTTCGGTTTGAATTCCCGAAGGTCGAGTTTTTGGCGAGTCTTTAAAATTGGACGAAAATAGGGTTTTTGAAAACCGATTTTTGTTACAAGCCTATATCTCGAGATTTAAACAACAAACAACCACGAAAATTTGTGAGTAAGGTTTTAACTTACTGATTTGAAGATTAGGATTACTGGGATGGGTATCCGGATGCTCTAGGGTCGCGACGAACGGCCAATCCTTCCGATCGCTTTTCGTTCGTTTTCCGGCGTGAAATCGTAGTAAAGGAAACGGGTTAGATTTCGAGTTTCTAAGTGTTATGGACGAATTAAAATGGTTAACCATGGCTTACCAAGAGTCTAGAGGGCAGGGCTTGGTTCCTCTCGCCTCGTCGTCGCCGGAATGCTTGCCGGAAAGTGTCGCCGGAAGAGTTTCGGCTTGGGGAGGAAGTTTGGGAGTAATGTGGGAGTAGTTTCTGTAAGTCTAGGGTTTGGAGGCACCCCCAGCCGCCCTTAAGTCTCCCTCACGTCTGGGATTTGGTTTCCCTCGAAGGGAGTTGTAATTTCGGCAAGAAAATCACCCCCGAATGGAAAGATTACACCTTCAGCCCCTCTGGCGCGGAGGTGGCGCGCACCCACCCCTATGGCCGCGCGGAGCACGCGTGCCAGGCCTGGCGTCGCGACGCCCTTGGCCGCGCGGCGGCGCGCGGACAGCGCGGGCCGGCCGGACCGGCCGGTTCGGCTCCGCGTGTTCCGTCGGGTCTTCCCTCGCTTTCCCCTATCGGTTTTCTACGTGTTAGCTCGATTCCCTGGGGCGTCTTCGTTGCGGAATCTTCTCCTTAATCTTGTTACGAGTCCGGCTTATCGCTCGCAACATTTCCGGGTCCTACTTAGCCTAGTCTAAATTGGTTTCAACATCCCCTATCGTCCTTGTGGTCTAATTCGTGATGTATTTTGTGATTTATTTCGTGACTGAACTTAGAAATTAGTTCAAAGCTGCCTACGTACCCTGTGAAGGGATCAAGTCACGACGTAGTTCAAAACAATTTGAATTTGTTTTTCCTCGGGTGTTACATCCTCCCCCCCTTAAGAATACAGTTATGTCCCCATAACTGTGGTCGGGTCGTCTTGGAAGAGGGTAGGGTAACGTTGCCTCATGCCGGCTCCCAATTTCCAGGTTGCCGTCTCCGTCTCGTGGTTGGACCACAGGACCTTGACCGTCCTTACAGTTTTATTCCCTGTCACCCTTTCCTTGTGGTCGGGTATTTCACTGGGGTTTCCTCATAGGTCAAGTCATCATCCAATTCGACCATGTCCGGTTGGAGTACATGCGACGTGTCGGCACATACTTCTTTAGTTGGGGGTCGTGGAACACATTGTGGTCACGAGCAAACGGTGGTAGGGACGTTAGTTAACACGCCGTTCTCATTTCCCTACGGAATTTCTTAGGGTCCCTAGGTATTTACGTCCCGGGGGTTTCCTGTAGTCCTGCGAAAGGAGGGCGTGAGGCAATTCCGCCGTCCTTGCCCGGAATAATGCCAGGCGATGCTCCCTGTCGACGTATTTCCCTGTCAATGTATGCCCGGGTTCAGCGAGGAGCGTATAGCGAAAGAGATTGAGCAGAACAGGAAAGATAAAACTCCACCCGGGTCCCGCGCGGTGGCCGCGCGTTGGCGCACGGGGAGCGTGCGGCAACCCCTGTTCGAAAAAAATAGGGCTCGCGCTCCGCGCGAGCCACTTCCCCCATTTCTCATCCGAGAACACACCCCCCAATTCTCTCTAAATCCGGCGAGTTACCTTCTTGTTTGCTCGATTTCGACTTTAATTCCACTCATCTAGGTACGAGTCTACTAAACCCACTTACTAATTTCAACCTTTATGTTTTGGATGACTTGATTTGTGTAGAGATTTAGGGAAATTAGGGTTTGTGTACAAAAATTGGGGGTTTGTGATTTTTAGGCTTGATTTGTGCAATTTAGCAAGTGTATGTGGCAATTGTTGTTACCCCTATTGCCTTGCCTACGTTTATGTTATAATGTGTTTATGTTTCTGGCAAATTCTTGTTGAATTCGAATCCTTAGAAAGGCTGTGAAGTTACTGGTGCTTGGTTGCTGTTGGGGTGTGATTATTGGTTTGTTCCCTCGTTGTTTAGTGCTGTAGGATTTGCCGTATTGTTATTAGAATGATTGTTTCGTTCTGTGGGCGATTTCCGTGTGTTGTTAGTAACTTAGGTTTTGGTTTATTGTGCACATAACGTGTTCGACGAAATGCCACATAGGGTTTAGGCACTAGTTTTAGCATATTCTTTGTCTAGGTCACCTCCTGGTTGGTCTTAGTAAACGGTAGGATTTGTTGTTCTTACGGTACATTCACGTTGGGATTATATATTAATGCCCTATTCGTATTTTCGCTTGACTTCTGTGTGGGACTTAGCCTTATAATTGGTATTTGGTAACTTGCAGGATGTTGCTCTTTTTGTGGGTCGTTTGGCGTCTCTCATGTGTCCTCCGAGGACTAGGAGACGGGTTGCTGATGAGGCTGGCCCCAGTCATGCTGCTCCGGCGATGCCGGATTTCGACGAGAGCGAGTCTGAGGAGGATGAGGCGCAGAGGGGCCCGCGTCTCAGGGGCCTCCCGGACGAGGTGCGTCCTCACCGGCATGACAGGTTCCGGTTTAGGACGAGGGCTGCCCAGGACTTTTATTTCGACGAGCTTCGTCGAAACAGGGCTTACGTCCCTGAGAGAGGCATATATCCTCTTCATATGGGCGATGACAGGGTCAGTGCGGTCTTGGAGTATTTACAGTGGACTGGTCTGGCACGTCACCCCGAGGGCGTCGCCTCCGGTTATTTGGCTATGGAGGTTATTGCCAACATCGGCGGTCTCGGGGAGGGTGACGATCTATCCCGGGTATGGGTCAGTGGTCGATATCTCGACTTCAGTGCTCGGGCGATCAACGTCTATTTTGGCTTGCCCGACGATGGCGTGTTCCGGCCCCAGCCTGAGGGGCGCGTTCTTGCTCCTGCGTGGAACACCTTATGCACCCTAGTGCCTCTTACGTTCGAGCACAGTCATGAGCTTCGTTTGACGTCGATGGACTCCCCTTGGCGAGAGCTCGCTCAGCTATGGTTCGGGCGTGTCCGGCCGACGTCCCGGAGCCACATTGTCTTGGATCACGTCTACGAGACCATTTGCTTCATCGCGCGGGACGGTAGGGTGAATGTAGGGGCTTGCATCGAGGACAACTTGCGGGGTATGCGCAGAGGACGAGGGAGTAGGGTGATTACCCATGTTCACCTCATCTGTGGGTTGTGCGCGGCACAGGGGATTCGCACTACACCGGAGACAGATCCGTACGACCTAGCACCTGGCCGTTGCTACCGTATTCCGTCTTATGCTGAGCGGCGTAGCGCCTTACGTCGTGGGGCTCCCCGTGCTGTACTTCGCCCGCAGCCTGATGACGGCGGCCTGATCCTCGTTGTACCACCGGAGCAGCCACCCCCTCCTCCAGTGGTTCCACCTCCTGCTGGGGCACCTCCTGCCGTGGCACCTCAGGGGCAGGAGATGATTCAGATGCTGCAGATGATGCAGGAGATGCGGGTCGGTATGGACGCCGGGTTTGCAGCTGGGCAGGCTCGTTATGACGCCCTCGACGCTAGGTTGGACCTCTATCAGACCCGCATGGACTCGTTTGCTACGAGGCAGGCTCAGCAGCAGGCCACCATGTCCGACATGTACGCCTATGTGCGGCAGATGGACGACTTCATGCGCCGACAGTTCCCGCCTCCCGATCAGTGATGTCTCCCTTTGGTTTTGTGTTTTCGTTTAGGTTTTGCGTTTAGATGCACTTTGTTTAGGCTCCTCCTTATGAGGACGTTGATGTTGCCTGGTGTTTGTGATTTATATTTTCGTTATGTTGTCGCTTAGTTAGGTGTTTGACATGTGTTGGTTGTGTGCTGCTGTTTCAGAACCATGGTTTAATTGTTCTGTCCATTTTATGGTTTGAGATGTTCTGGATTTACTATTACCTTCCTATAGTGTCTGCATGTGTGTGGATTGCCCAATACTACCTACGCAGTTGCTTGACTAAATCGCTTGGTTAAATTAGCGTGATAAGATACACGGGATTAGAGTTTATATGTGGAGTGTATATAGTTGCTCTTAAGGGAATTTTTTTTTTTTTTTTTTTTTTTTTTTTTTGAGCGAAGATTAGTCTTTTAATAGGTATCAATTTATCAGGGTTTTCTTGTAAAGGTTGTTGGAATTTATTTATTTATATGTACATATTTACGTATTGTATATATGTTGTTATTATCTTTATTATTATTTCCATTATTATTATTATTATTTTTATTTATTTATTTTATTTTATTTTATTTTATTATTATTTTTTTTTTCAGGGTTGTAGGTTTTCCTCCTTGATTATGGTAGTTAAAGAACTAAATAAAATACATGGAATAAATTTAAATAGGCTTGTATTTTATTACCCAAGAATTTTGGTTTACAAGCATTCGAAATAGAAATAGCAATGGTGCATCAGTACGGATCCCTAAATCTAGGGTGACTAGGCAGGTATATCCTCGATGGGATCGTCCTCGTCGCTGGATATGTCAATGGGAATGGGCGTCCCCACCGGGCTCGGGCTCGGAGGGAAGATGTCGGCCTCTAGGCCCAGTAGCTCAGCTGCTAAGTGTCCTATTTGCATCATCAGTTCGTTATCCTTGTTTTGGAGCGCAACCACTAGTGTTTGGAGTTCGGCGACTTGGGCCTTGAGTTGGGTTATTTCGTGATGGTCAGCTTCCCTAAGATTTCTCAGATAGTCCACGTTACTCTCTAGATGCCCCACTCGAGCTTTGAAGTGATTGACATGCTGTTGGGACTCGAGGTATGCATTGGTCAGTTTCATCATCAGGTTGGTCATGTTCGCGTTCGGTTCAGCCATCTATTGTCAACAAGGGAGGTTAGAGTTAGATGTTTCTCAGGCAAAGTTAAGGTATGCATAAATTTAAATCTATATGCAACATGCAAGTGCAAGTCCCTTCCCAAAAAAATTTTTAGCTTGAAATAAATTGCTAAAGGTTGGGCCTCTATAGTGGGCCAAAATTTAATATTTCTTGGGCTAAGATTTGGGCTATGTAAAAAGGATTATAGATTTTTGTGCTAAAAATAGTACTAGTAGTCAAATAAATAATTTTAAAAGAAATAACACTTGGGCTTAAAAATATTGTTTTACAATAATAGTAGTAGCTTTAAAAATTTTCCGGGCTCTGATACCAGCTTGTAACACCCCGGATTTGATAACCCAGGCCGGGATGTCACCGCCGCATCCCCCTAGCAAGACACGGCTTCCCGAGCTTGCTAAGGAAACGCAAGGCTTGTGGGTATGTAAAAGATTTAAAACATTTCAAGATATAGTCTGGAAATTTATAATACTTAGTACGATAGTAGAAATTATCACGTGCGGAAAATAAATAAAGTAAGTGCAGCGGAAAGTAAAATCACGGCCAACATGGCCAAATCCTCGGGTTTAACAGACCCGGTAAAAACAGTACGATGCAGAAATTTAAAATGTCCATTATGATTTTCCCCCAAGTGCATATGCAATGCGTCACTCGACGTACTCTGAAAAAAAAGAAATGACAACGGTTGTCAGTATAAAAATATACTGAGTAAGTTAATCCCTAACTAACAAATAAAAGGGGTTACAAGTGTTTAAACTAAAGATTTCGCTTACCGTACGAGAATTTAAAAATACATGATTTATTAGCAGCGGAAAATCATGATTAAAGAACTTAATTTAAAAAGCGAAATTTAAAGCATAATTTAAGATGCAAAAATTTTAAATACATAATTGAAGACATGATAGATACGATTTAAGCATAATGAAACACTCACACGAGTCTTTTACTTTTCATCCCGTAAACTAAGAAGAGGACACCATACCGGGAGATCACTAACGAGGCAATCTCAACATAGGACCACTAACGAGGCAGTCCAAACAATGGGAGACCACTAACGAGGCAGTCTCAAAGATAGTAGGACCACTAACGAGGCGATCCAAAAAGATAGTAGGACCACTAACGAGGCGATCCACAAATACAGCGCGCGAGATCACTAACGAGGCAATCTCAGATAGTAAGGAGACCACTAACGAGGCAGTCTCAAAGATAATGATAGTATGAAGATCGGCTCAGCCTAGTGAACGGGATTTTCCGAAAGTTCGTATTTCAAAGTTATCAAAGGATTGATATCGCGTTTTCATAGTTCGAGTTTTCTCAAGTTCGAAAAATCCTATTCGAGGCAGTTCACGCCTTTCTTAATTTAAAATTCGTTTTTCCTCCAAAAATTCTGAAACTTGGCCAGTAATTCAAAAACACACACACGAACAACTTTCATGTTTTAAGTTTTTTGAAAATAAGGTTCCGAAGTGAGTTGAAATTTGAGTTTATTGCAAAGAATAATTTACGTCTTAAAAACTGTTTTCGTCACCGGTTCGTGTAACGCCGATTAAAAATTCATTTCAAAACCAATCGATGTGAAATTTTTACAGTAACTACACGACACATTAAGGAACAACTTTCATGTTTTAAGTTTTTGGAAATAATGAATTCTTGGTACTCAAAAATCGAGTGCAACTCACTGCATACTCATGGCCCTTAAAACGAATTCAAAACAGTTCTAAAAACTTGGCCGATTGACATATCAAATGAACACCAAAATTCGTGAAATTTTGTAGGCATAATCTAGACACAATTATCTACAACTTTTGTTTAGAAATGCAAAGTTAAATCATTCGAAAAATGGGTGAAAAACATGCATCAAGTTGAATGAAGGAATCTGTCACAGATTTGGAATCATTCGGTTTGATACAGAAAGTTCATGGCGAAAATTGGGATAGCAAAACTTAATGTCAATGGCTGAAATTTGGCCACAAGATAGATAAAGGTGTTAGGAACAACTTTTATGTTGACAAGTTTTCGGTTTGAATTCCCGAAGGTCGAGTTTTTGGCGAGTCTTTAAAATTGGACGAAAATAGGGTTTTTGAAAACCGATTTTTGTTACAAGCCTATATCTCGAGATTTAAACAACAAACAACCACGAAAATTTGTCCCCTTTGTCCCGGCCATTGTAGCACGTGTGTCGCCCAGGGCATAAGGGGCATGATGACTTGACGTCATCCTCACCTTCCTCCGGCTTATCACCGGCAGTCTGTTCCTCTTTTTTATTTAAATTTGATTATATGCCGTAAACTAGGGGTTATAGTCGACGTCGATTCAGCAGTTTGAACGTCTCTAATTCAAAACCGAACATGAAACTTTGATTTCATTCGGCTCCTTTATGGAAGATGAGCAAATTCATTCATAATTATAGGAATTGGTTCGATCAATGAGTAAGGTTTTAACTTACTGATTTGAAGATTAGGATTACTGGGATGGGTATCCGGATGCTCTAGGGTCGCGACGAACGGCCAATCCTTCCGATCGCTTTTCGTTCGTTTTCCGGCGTGAAATCGTAGTAAAGGAAACGGGTTAGATTTCGAGTTTCTAAGTGTTATGGACGAATTAAAATGGTTAACCATGGCTTACCAAGAGTCTAGAGGGCAGGGCTTGGTTCCTCTCGCCTCGTCGTCGCCGGAATGCTTGCCGGAAAGTGTCGCCGGAAGAGTTTCGGCTTGGGGAGGAAGTTTGGGAGTAATGTGGGAGTAGTTTCTGTACGTCTAGGGTTTGGAGGCACCCCCAGCCGCCCTTAAGTCTCCCTCACGTCTGGGATTTGGTTTCCCTCGAAGGGAGTTGTAATTTCGGCAAGAAAATCACCCCCGAATGGAAAGATTACACCTTCAGCCCCTCTGGCGCGGAGGTGGCGCGCACCCACCCCTATGGCCGCGCGGAGCACGCGTGCCAGGCCTGGCGTCGCGACGCCCTTGGCCGCGCGGTGGCCGCGCGGCGGCGCGCGGACAGCGCGGGCCGGCCGGACCGGCCGGTTCGGCTCCGCGTGTTCCGTCGGGTCTTCCCTCGCTTTCCCCTATCGGTTTTCTACGTGTTAGCTCGATTCCCTGGGGCGTCTTCGTTGCGGAATCTTCTCCTTAATCTTGTTACGAGTCCGGCTTATCGCTCGCAACATTTCCGGGTCCTACTTAGCCTAGTCTAAATTGGTTTCAACATCCCCTATCGTCCTTGTGGTCTAATTCGTGATGTATTTTGTGATTTATTTCGTGACTGAACTTAGAAATTAGTTCTAAGCTGCCTACGTACCCTGTGAAGGGATCAAGTCACGATGTAGTTCAAAACAATTTGAATTTGTTTTTCCTCGGGTGTTACAAAATCGGACTAGAAAATATAGAAACATGCTCATCAAGTTCGAATATGAAAACTGTCGTTTTTCGAAAAGTCCTAGTAAACAGTTTATGTTCGGCGCGATTTGAAATAGCAAACTTTAACGAAAATGTCTGAAATTTTTACACAACCTAGATTTATGTGTTAGGATTAAAAGTCTAGTTTTGAGTTTCTCGGATTGAATCCTCGAAATAGGAGTTTTAGGCCGATTACAGAAACTGCGCAATTTGGGGTTTTTTTAATTTCAATTTTTACGTTTCGTTACATTACGACTATACCGGACGCCCCTAAATCACCCGTATTGATATGGAAGGCTCAACTTATAGTGATAGAGAGTTTTGGGTCGTCCTAAGGTCGCTGGCTCGCCTAAATTGCTACGAACGGATCTCCTCAACGTCAAGCTTCCGACTTTGGCCACGATTTCGAATCGGACGAAGAAATCCAATGTTAGATCGAGTTTTCGGGTTCAAAACTTAAATGGAAATCTATGAACGACTTACCACAGATTAGAACACTAGGAATCTTGTATTCCACGCCTCCTCCGTCGGTTTTCGTCGCCGGGAAGTGATCGGGAAGTCGTCGGGAAGTCGCCGGAAGGTGTTTTGGCTTTGGAGAGAGTTTGGGAGAGTGGAGGGAGATTTGTGACTGATGAAAAGGGTGAGGAGGCAGCCCTAGGTCGCCCTAAAAGCTTTCCCTTCGACCAAAATCTGCTTTCCAAAGTCGGGAGGTCGAATTATGGTAAGAAACCGCCGAAAACGCGCAACTTGCCAAAACCTGTGGAGCCACGCGGGGTTGGCGCGCCTTTTGGCCAAACCCCGCCCGGCCAGCGCGCGGCCCCCGCCTGGACTGCGGTCCGGGCGGGTCCGTGCGATCCGATCCGTCGGGTCTTTTTCTCCTCTCTTTCGGACTTCTATCCTTCCACGTTTTCGCGCTCGATTTTCCGGGTCATTTTCGGATTATGCTTCTCATCATAAATTTATTCCGTCTCAATTCGATTTCAAGTCTGAAATCTTAGGTTTAGGTCCGTCGAGTTCTAAATCGTCGTCTTTTGATTTCCGTGCATCTCCGAGTTTATGGGTTCTCGGAAACAAAACTTTCTTTCCTATTGGATTAATTCCTATTTTTATATTCTAAAATTTACGGGTATTACAGTCTACCCCCCTTAAGAACCAACTTCGTCCTCGAAGTTGCGCTTCATCCTCTCGTGAGTTCGGGAATTGTTTGATTAAGCGATTGTATTATTGTGTGTCGTTGTTTGTTATTATCTGACTGAACCCAGAATTGAAATTTCCGAGTTGCCTACGTACCCCGTGAAGGGATCAAGTCATTACGTAGTTCAAAATAATTTGAATTTGTTTCTTTGGGGTACAAAGTATTCGTATAAAATATCCGAAAATATTCGGGTCGTCACATCCTCCCCCTCTTAAGATTACAGTTATGCCCCCATAACTGTTGTTGCATTGTCTTGGAATAGGGTTGGGTAACGATCCTTCATGTCTTCCTCTAGCTCCCACGTTGCCGTCTCGGCTTCGTGGTTAGACCAAAGAACCTTAACCATCCTCACGGTCTTATTCCTCGTTACCCTCTCCTTCTTGTCGAGTATTCGCACCGGAATTTCTTCGTAGCTTAAGTCATCGTCCAGCTCAATTTCCTCCGGTTGGAGTACGTGGGTCGGATCATGGACGTATTTCTTCAGTTGCGAGACGTGGAACACGTCGTGGACACGAGCAAATGTGGCGGTAATGCTAGTCGGTATGCAAGATTCCCCACTCTTTCTAGGATCTCGTATGATCCTATGTATCGTGGGCTCAATTTTCCCCGCTTGCCAAAGCGCATCACACCCTTCATCGGTGATACCTTCAACATGACCTTATCGCCTATTTTGAATTCTAAATCTTGCCGTCTCACGTCGGCATAGCTCTTTTGCCGGTCTTGCGCGGCTCTCATCTTTCCTTGGATTATTTTAACTTGTTGAGCCATGTCCTCAACAAGTTGCGGTCCCATTACCATAGTCCTCTCGCCCTCTTCCCAGCTCAATGGGCTTCGGCATTTGCATCCATATAGTGCCTCGAAAGGTGCCATGCCAATGCTAGCATGGTAGCTGTTGTTGTAGGAAAATTCGATCAAGGGTAAGTGATTTTCCCAACTTCCTTTAAACTCTAATACGCACGCCCTCAGCATGTCTTCCAAAGTTTGGATCGTTCTTTCCGTTTGTCCATCCGTCATGGGGTGGAACGCGGTACTCATCTTTATCTTCGTACCGAGGGCTTCTTGTAGTTTTGTCCAAAAATGTGAGACGAATCTACTGTCTCTGTCCGAGATGATGTCATGTGGTACTCCATGTCGTCGTACCACGTTGTCGACATATGCCCTTGCCAATTGGTCCATGGACCAGGTATCCTTCATGGGGATAAATATGGCAGCTTTTGTCAACCTATCCACGATCACCCAGATTTTATTCATCCCCTTCGGTGAACGTGGTAATCCCGAAACGAAGTCCATTGAAATGCTATCCCATTTCCAACTTAGGATTTCCAATGGCTGCATTAATCCTAAGGGTTTCTGTCGTACGGCCTTGACCTTCTGGCAGGTAAGGCATCTCGCCACAAACTCGGCTATTTCTCTCTTCATGTTCGGCCACCAATAGTTCTTCTTTATGTCCTTGTATAGCTTCTCGCCTCCGGGGTGGACCGAATATGGGGTATTATGGCCTTCCTCCATTACTCTTTGCTTCAGGTCCTCGCATTTTCGTGGTATGCACCACCTTCCCTTGAAGCGGATGCTTCCGTCCTCATGGATTTTAATATCCATTGCCATTCCTTCAACAATGCTCTTCCTAATTTCCTCCAGCTTTTCATCACCCTGTTGTGCTAGTCGTATCTCATCAAGTATGGTAGATCCTACTACCATCGTGTTGACGACCTCACTTACTTCGCCAGAGTGTACCAACTCCAGACTAATTTTGCCAAGTCTCTGTACAACTCGGCCGGTACCACAAGTGAATTCACCACGTGTTGAGTCTTTCGACTCAAGGCATCGGCCACGACGTTGGCTTTTCCTTCGTGGTACGCGATTTCGAGGTCGTAATCCTTAATCAGTTCCAACCATCTTCTTTGCCTCAAATTCAGCTCTTTTTGCGTGAATATATACTTGAGGCTCTTATGGTCGGTGAACATCCGACACTTTCGCCCAGAGAGGTAATGCCTCCATATCTTTAGAGCGAACACGACTGCGGCTAGCTCCAAGTCGTGCGTCGGATAGTTCTCTTCGTGTGGCTTTAGTTGACGTGATGCGTATGGTATAACCCTTTGATCTTGCATTAGTACGCATCCCAATCCTTCCTTCAAGGCGTCGTTGTACACCTCGAAGTCTCCATCCTCCGATGGTAATGCCAACACCGGCGCTGTAGTAAGCCGTTTCTTCAATTCTTGGAATGCGGAATCACACTCGATGGTCCAGTCGTATTTCACCCCTTTCTTTAACAGCTGTGTCAATGGGCGAGCGATCCTTGAGAAATCCTTTACAAACCTTCGGTAGTACCCTGCCAATCCGAGAAAACTTCTTACCTCGGTTGGATTCTTCGGTGGCACCCATTCGGTTACTGCCGAGATCTTTGCTGGGTCTACTGCCACTCCGTTGGCGGATACGATATGTCCCAGAAATGCCACTTCTTTTAGCCAGAAGTCGCATTTGGACAGCTTGCCATACAGCTGATTTGCTCGTAAGATCCCTAACACTTTGTGTAAGTGTTCGGAATGCTCTTCTTCGCTTTTCGAGTAGATCAGGATGTCATCTATGAACACCACTACGCATTGATCTAATAGTTCTCGAAACACGTTATTCATGAGATTCATGAACATCGCTGGGGCGTTCGTCAGCCTGAATGATAGCACCGTGAATTCGTAATGCCCGTAACGAGTTCTGAATGCCGTCTTTGGGATATCCTTTTCGGCGATCCTTAACTGGTGATATCCGGATCATAGGTCGATCTTTGAAAATACTGAAGCTCCCTTCAGTTGGTCAAACAAATCCTCGATTCTGGGTAACGGGTACTTGTTCTTGACCGTGACTTGGTTAAGTCCTCTATAATCGATGCATAGTCGTAGACCTCCATCTTTCTTCTTCACGAATAAGACCGGGGCTCCCCATGGGGATGTGCTCAGTCTTATGTAGCCCTTCTCTAGCAACTCCTCGAGTTGTTCCTTTAATTCCTTCATTTCCAGCGGCGCCATACGGTAAGGAGCCTTTGAGACAGGCTCCGTTCCCGGGGTGAGATCTATGGTGAATTCCAGATCTCTCTCAGGCGGCATACCGGGAACATCTTCCGGAAATACTTCCGGGTATTCTCTCACCACCGGAATGTTATCCACCTTGACCTCTTCGGCCTCAAGGTTATGAATGTAGCATGCATATAACACGTAACCCTTACGCATTAAGCTACATAGCTTCATGGCGTTAACTATCTTGGTAGACTTCTTAGGGGGTTGGGAGTAAAAGATGACTCTCCTTCCCCTACTCTTTGACAACGTGATCTTTTGTTTTTGGCAATCGATCACGGCTTTATATTGGGTTAGCCAATCCATCCCTAGTATGACGTCAAAATCCTGTAGTTCGAATTCTACCAAGTTCGCGAAATACTCTACGTTCTTTATAACTATCGGAATCCCGTTATATCGCTTAGAGCATGATACTACCTCTCCCGATGGAAGTTGAATCCCTAAGTTAATCAATTCGCACTTAGGTAGATCTAGTTCAGGTAAGACCCTAGATGATATTATCGAACAACTAGCTCCTGAGTCAAACAAAACTCTAAGGGGTGTACTTAAGACATGGAACGTACCTCCCATTACGTCCCCCTGCATAGGCACATCTGCCTCATTGATGACATTCAATCGCCCCATCGGACGTCCCGGGTTGCCTTGCTGATCCCGGTTCGGGCTCTGATTCTGTTGCTGATTTGGATTCTGTGGGGGACGTTGATTCTGATTGAGATTCTGGTTTTGAGGGGGTCTATACCCCTGGTTGTTTCCATTCCGTCCATCCTGGTTGCGAGGCTGAGTTGGCCCCGTGCCTAAGTCCTCCCTCTTGGTGATGTTTTCCAGTCGAGTGCGGCACTCATTCGCCATGTGGCCGTTGCGACCACACCTGTAGCAGGCGCCCTGTTGGGGGCACCCTCTGGCCAAATGAGGCCTGCCGCATCTCGGGCAAGGTGGTACCGGGTTACTCCGGAAAAGGGTTCTATCGTCATATCCTCTGTTGTTGTTTTGAGGGGGTCTGTTCAGATCTCCCCGAAAGTTGTTCCCTACAGCATTGTTTCCGGAACGGTTGTCTCTACCCCTCTTATCCTGACCCTGAGATCCTCGGCTGGGTTCTCCGCTCACTTTCCTTTTTAGTTGTTGCACCCTTGCAACAGCTACCGCACGATCATACACCGATTGCAGGTCTGGGTATGGGACGCCAGTGATCACCTCTCGTATAGCCAAGTTTAGCCCCATTTCAAATTTCTGTGCCTTTTCCACATCTGTCGGCACGAGTCTCGGTGCGAAACGCACCAACTCCTTGAAACGGGTGTAATATTCCTGGACTGTTTGCCCTCCCTGCTTCAGAGATAAGAACTCCTCGTACATGGCTGACTTTGTGCTCATGGGATAAAAGCGATCCCTGATCAGACCCATGAATTCTTCCCAAGAATAGGGTTCCTCGTCCTCGGCTAACTTATCTTGCATGGCACGCCACCAGTCATCCGCCTCCCCTCCGAGATAGTACGATGCCACAGGCACCTTCTCGCCAATTGGGCACTTCACCGCGTTTAGTAGCTTGTCGAATGTTCGGATCCATTCTTCAAGTTTAGCCGGGTCCTCTTCTCCGGCGTAGTTCGGCGGACGATATGAGTTCACCATAGCTAAGTAGTTAATGCGGGCCTCGGGTGGAGGTACCGCAGCGGCCTGGCCTTGGTTCACATGCGCGTTCCCTATCGCAATGAGAACCTCTTCTAGAGTGCGTAGGCGTGCGTCCATGTTGTTTGGCATGGGGTTTTCCGGCTCCTCTTGAGCGTGTACCCCTTCGCCGGGTATAGGCATTTCTGGTTGCATGGGGGTTTCGTTGGTGTTTGGAGTAGTGGGCTGGGCGCGTGGTCTTCCTCTCGGTGCCATGCTGTTGCAAGAACAAGAGAGTTTAGATTCTTTTTGTTGAAGTATTATGTAATGCTTATGAAATAATTTGACTAAATAAATGACGATATTAACATGTATCTGTCTGTTGGAACCTGCTAGTATAGGTTGTTGGAGTTTAGCGTATTGTTTGTTGTTATTCGGGGTTGGTTCTACTTACTGCTTTGTTTTTGTTTTGTTTTGTTTTGTTTTGTTTGTTTTTTTTTTTTCGTGAACAGTAACCTGTTCAGGTTTTTTTTTTTTTTTTTTTTGAGACCCTAGGGTTCAGGGTGTTGGGGTTTAGGGTTTAGGGTCTAGGGTTGGAGATACCCTTGTTCAATAATTATCTCCATATAATGTATATGTATATATATATACTACTTGTATTTTTGTTTAGTTGTTATCTATAGGTCATTGATTATTATTACCTTGTTCATTTGTTTGATCGGGTTTTAGCAGGGTATTCGAAGAGAAATAATTTAATTAAAATGTAAGGAATACTTTAAATATAATTGTATAAAATAAATGCTTGTAGATTTATTACTCAAGAGAAAATTTTTCAGCTGATTACAAGCATTCGTAACAGGAATGAAATAGTAGTGCTGGTACTAGTTTGAAAAAAAAGAACATAAATAGTAGTGCATCAGTATGGGCTCCTAAGTCTAGGGTGACTAGGCAGGTACATCCTCGATGGGATCGTCCTCGTCGCTGGATACGTCAATCGGTGCTGCAGCATTAGGGTGAGGTCCCGGGTTCTGAAGGACCCCTCCGTCAATCTCGTTGGCTAAGGTAGTCAACTCCCAGGCTACGTTCCCTATTTGTTCCTCCAAGTCATCACCCTTGTCTTGGAGTTGGGTGTAACACCCCGGTTTTTGGTCACCCAGGTCGGGATGTCACCGCCACATCTCCCTAGTAAGACACGGTTTCTCCGAGCTTGCTAAGGAGATGCAAGGCTATGGTTTTTCAGAATTTAAAACATTCAAACAGCCCATTTGTATATAATTTAAAAATTAATACATCAAAGTTGCAGCGGAAAATAATATTTACATAAGAACAATGCAGCGGAATTTAAATATAGCCAACACGGCCAGAATACGGGTTAAACAGGCCCGTTCATGCAATTTCTAGTCTAACGTAACATTTAAAAATAAATTGTTTCCCCAAACTTCCCATGAATGCATATGATGATGCATATTCTTCAGCTCTGAAATAAACAGGGAAATAAAAATGGTTTGGTCAGCACTACGTGCTGAGTAAGTTACCACAAACATGATTGTGAGGTTTCAAAGCCTTTAATTAAATTTAAAAACATGTGCATAATATCCATGATTTAATTTATCCAACTAATAATAATTTAATTGCGTATTTTAAAAGACAAGGGTTTCCATAAGATCATAATTCAACAACATGATAAAATAATCGCAAGACATAATTTAAAGGCATAATTTAAATAAGGAAACTATTTAAGTATTTCAGGATTTCACTATCCCTCTTTTATTCGATATAATCTAGTATAATTTATTCTTGGGGAATCGAACCCGCAAGAAAACAAACAATCGCCCTTGGGGAATCGAACCCGCAAGAACTCACATACATCCTAGGGAATCGAACCCGTAGGAATCAACACATATTCTGGGGAATCGAACCCGCAGAAAGACACACCCTGGGGAATCGAACCCGCAAGGTTTGACACGGACATCCTGGGGAATCGAACCCGCATGAACATATACAATCGCCCTTGGGGAATCGAACCCGCAAGAACTCAAACACACCCTGGGGAATCGAACCCGCAAGGTTTGACACAGACATCCTGGGGAATCGAACCCGCAGGTCAAACAAGTTTCGCAAATTTCACGAGTTTCATCAAGAGTTCAAGATTTGACTCGGTCAACCACAGTTTAATCTAAAATGTGTCTAAAATCAGATTTAATTTCAAAAATTCCGAAATTTCGTGTCTGACTCCAAAACGTCAAGATCTACAACTTTCGTGTTTTAACTTTTTCAATCCGAGATACCTAAATAGGTCAAAAACACTAATTTTCACAGAAGTATAAATCTGTCCGAATTTCCTAGGTCACAGTTTAGAGATTTCGAATTCTACCATAGCAAATCAACTCCAAAATTAACGAAATTTGACAGAGATCATCTTAAGACATATATCTACAAGTTTCATGTTCAGCAAAAGATCTAATTCATCCTATTTCTATTGTCAAAAACGCCAACAAGTTCGGGCCAAGAATCTGTCAAGATTTCAAGATCCACATCCTAGCAGTTCGGTTTCGGGTGGATTTCATATATCAAATCATCACGAAAAATTCTGAAAATTTTCGGAGGTGTTCTTAACGCATAGATCTACAACTCTTATGTTCAATGCTAAGCCTAGATCGGTCTAGATCCAAGGTAGAAATCACCAACAAGTTCGAACTAAAGTTCTGTCACCGTTTCAAGATCTAAACTCAAGGCAGGTCTGTTTGTGGTCGTTTTCGGATATCAAAACACGATGAAAAATTATGAAAATTTTACAGTACATAGATCTATGTCTTAGGAACGTTTTTCGTGTTATAGGTTTTTCCGTTTGAAGTCGTTTTAAGGTTCGGAAAAATTAGACAAAACTGTTGCGCCGTTAAAAATCACATATGGACAGATTTACGAAAGATTTGCTCAAGTTTCTAGATTTGAATATTTTTACTACTCCCAAAACCGTGTAAGCGTTAACTTACTGATTTACGGATGTCTCGGCTCGATGATTCGGAGGCGTGGCTTCCACGTTCTTCGTTCTCCCTCCGAGATCCTTCGTTTTTCCTCAACGCGTCCGGATCGGGGTTTAGAATAGGAAAGAGGTTTAATTAGGATTCGTTTTCGAATCTTGAATGGAAAAGAATGGACAAGAATGGTTCGAATCTTACCCCGATGATCGAAGACTCCTAATTTTCGTCCAAGTCAGTCCCTTGATTCGGTTTGTGCTTCCGACGACTCCGGAATTAGGGTTTTGTGTGTAGAGAGATTTCGTAGGGTTTTGTAAAGATGTTCGGGGCTCCCAAGAGGGTTTATTTATAGATATTTAAGACCTAGGGCGTCCAAGATCTGACCCCAAGCGTCTTGAGTCGAGATATGTTCAACCGAAAGTCGAAAAATCCGCGTTCGGGCGAGAAAATCGCGGAACGGCCGCAACTGCCAAGTGGCGCGCTCTTGGCGCGGTGAACCCCTAAAGACCGCGCGGCGACCGCGCCGTCCTGGCCTGGACTTCGGTCTGGGCCGGGTCGTGCGATCCGTCGGGCGTTTCCTCCTCTCTTTCGGACTTCTATCCCCCTATGTTCCCGGATTCGGATTTCTGGGGTATCTTCGGGCTCCGATTTCCTATCTTAATTTTATTCGGACCTAAATTTATGTTTGGACTCGAGTTATTGAGTCCATCGATGTCGGGTCCCCGTGTGACCGTTTACTCAATAAATTGTCTCCGGCTTCCCGGGTTCTTGGAATTTTGATTCCTTTTTAATTTCATTTCTCATCTTTTATGATTCTTTATCCCTTTATCATGTTTATTATATTTATTTATTTATTTATTTTATTTATTGCATTTATTTTATGTTGGAAAATTCTCGGGTATTACAGTCTACCCTCCTTAAAAATCAACTTCGTCCTCGAAGTTGTGTTTCGGCTTTTCTCGTGCTAAAGTCTTTTGTTTGTTTTATTATTTTGTGACTGAACTTAGATTTAAAACTTCTAAGCTGCCTACGTACCCTGGTGAAGGGATCAAGCCATAACGTAGTTCAAAACAATTTGAATATGTTTATTTATTCATTCGGAATACATATCGTCAAAAATAAATGTCTATTTTATGGGGTATTACATTGGGCCACTTGGGCTTGGAGTTCGGCGACTTGATTTTGCAGCTGGGTTATGTTATGATGATCGGTCTCCCTAAGATGCCCCAGATGGGCCACTTGGCCCTCTAGTTGTCCTACTCGAGTCTTGAAATAGTTGATATGTTGTTGGGACTCTAAATATGCGTTAGTCAGTTTCACCATCAAGTTGACCATGTTCGTGTTGGGTTCGGCCATCTAATGTCAACAAGGAGGTTAGAGTTAGAGTATGTTTCGAATATAAGTCATGATATGCAGGAATTTAAATCTATATGGATATGCACATGCCATCCCCCCCCCCCCCCCCAAAATTAATTTAATTTAATCATGGATTTTAAAAAAAAGTTGGGCCTCTATATTGGCCAAAAATAATAATTTGGACCTTAAGAAGTAAAAACATGGGTACTTGGGCCGAAATGGTTGGGCTTATAATAAATAATTATTAGGTCAAAATAATTTAACCCCCTTTGGGCTCAAATTTTGGGCTAAAATAATAATACTAGTAGTCTTTAAAAATAATAATGATAACAATAAATTTAAAAATAATACTTAGTTCAAAATATTTTAAAATAATAATAATAGTAGCTTTAAAACATTCCGGGCTCTGATACCAACTTGTAACACCCCGGATTTGATAACCCAGGCCGGGATGTCACCGCCACATCTCTCTAGCAAGACACGGATTCTCCGAGCTTGCCAAAGAGATGCAAGGCTATAGGTATTGCAAAAAGGTTTAAAAACAAGTCCGGAATCTAAAATAATATTAAGTATCATCCACACACATAGTAGTAGTAATAATATATCGCAGCGGAAATGTAAAGTGGGCCGACATGGCCAAAACTCGGGATTTACATGCCCGTTATGCAAGTATCATGAAAAGCGATAAAACAATGTTTGATAATTCCCTCCCCCAATGCACATGCTATGCATTATCTCCGTACTCTGAAAGAAAGAGAAAAACAACAATTTTATCAGTATATAAAATACTGAGTAAGTCGATCCTAACATAGCAATAAAGGGATTTATTTAGATGATTTAAAATTTCACTCCTAACATGCATTCACAAAATTTAAAGGAAATAACATTTTAATTGTGTACTTGAACATGCATTTAATCCACAATAACAATTTAGTCATGATACGAAATTTAAAGACATAATTTAAATGCATAATTCAAAGACATGCAAAAATAAATAAATACTTAAAAATATTAATTCTTTTATTTCCCCCGTTACGTAACCATTTCTCAGTGTTTTGTATAGCCGGTGATCCGGCGGCCGCAGCCGTGTCGTAAGTATCTGGTATAGCCGGTGATCCGGCGGCCGCAGCCGTATCTGCCATACCCAGTAACACTCCGGAGCCTCGAGAAATCCATACGGACAACCCGAGAGAGTAGGCCATGTATCTCCCGCCGATTGGCGTAATATCTCATCAAATTCTCTCGTCCATTATAGGCCCGAAGAGAAAGGCTAGAGGGGCACCCTGCAGAGCACTCACCCTCCACCAAGTATCTCATGTATCGTTTAGATTTAATGTATCGGGGTTTTTCAAAAGTATAGATGTATCGTATTTCAAATCTTTGATCGTTCGTTTCGAAATTCCAAAATCCTTCGATTTAAAAGTATCTTGGCGTCACAGTTTGCGCCTTTTCAATTTAAAAATTCGGTTTAAGTCCGAAAAATCTGAAAACTTCACAGTTTATGCAAAACACCCTAACGAACAACTTTCGTGTTTTAACTTTTTCGAAATAAGTTGAGGAAACATGTCAAAAATCGATTTTATTATGCAACCAGAAATCTGTCCGGACTCAGGTTCGACACAGTTCGGAAAATTGGCTTTTTGACATATCAAATGGACTACAAAAATTCTGAAATTTTAACCACATATACTAGACATGATTATCTACAACTTTCATTTAGATTGTAAAGATCAAATCGGACTAGAAAATATAGAAACATGCTCATCAAGTTCGAATATGAAAACTGTCAGGTTTTTCGAAAAGTCCTAGTAAACAGTTTATGTTCGGCGCGATTTGAAATAGCAAACGTTAACGAAAATGTCTGAAATTTTTACACAACCTAGATTTATGTGTTAGGATTAAAAGTCTAATTTTGAGTTTCTCGGATTGAATCCTCGAAATAGGAGTTTTAGGCCGATTACAGAAACTGCGCAAGTTGGGGTTTTTTTTAATTTCGATTTTTACGTTTCGTTACATTACGACTATACCGGACGCCCCTAAATCACCCGTATTGATATGGAAGGCTCAACTTACAGTGATAGAGAGTTTTGGGTCGTCCTAAGGTCGCTGGCTCGCCTAAATTGCTACGAACGGATCTCCTCAACGTCAAGCTTCCGACTTTGGCCATGATTTCGAATCGGACGAAGAAATCCAATGTTAGATCGAGTTTTCGGGTTCAAAACTTAAATGGAAATCTATGAACGACTTACCACAGATTAGAACACTAGGAATCTTGTATTCCACGTCTCCTCCGCCGGTTTTCTTCGCCGGGAAGTGATCGGAAAGTCGTCGGGAAGTCGTCGGAAAGTGTTTTGGCTTTGGAGAGAGTTTGGGAGTGAATGGGGAGGGTTTTGGAGGCTGCAAAATGGGGTGGAGACAACCCTAGGTCGTCCTTATTCACTTCCCCCGTCCAAAATCCCCTTTCCAAAGTCGGGGGGTCGAATTATGGTAAGAAATCGCCGAAAACGCGCAAGTTGCCAAAACCTGTAGGGCCACGCGGGGTTGGCGCGCCTTTTGGCCAAACCCCGCCCGGCCAGCGCGCGGCCCTTGCCTGGACTACGGTCCGGGCGGGTCCGTGCGATCCGATCCGTCGGGTCTTTTTCTCCTCTCTTTCGGACTTCTATCCTTTCCCGTTTTCGCGCTCGATTTTCCGGGTCATTTCCGGATTATGCTTCTCATCATAAATTTATTCCGACTTAATTCGACTCCACGTCTGACATCTTAGGTTTAGGTCCATCGGGTTCTAAATCGTCGTCTTTTGATTTCCGAGCATTTCCGAGTTTATGGGTTCTCGGAACAAAACTTTCTTTCCTATTGGATTAATTCCTATTTTTATATTCTAAAATTTACGGGTATTACAGTCTACCCCCCCTTAAGAACCAACTTCGTCCTCGAAGTTGCACTTCATCCTCTCGCGAGTTCGGGAATTGTTTGATTAAGCGATTGTATTATTGTGTGTCGTTGTTTGTTATTATCTGACTGAACCCAGAATTGAAATTTCCGAGTTGCCTACGTACCCCGTGAAGGGATCAAGTCATTACGTAGTTCAAAACAATTTGAATTTGTTTCTTTGGGGTACAAAGTATTCGTATAAAATATCCGGAAATATTCGAGTCGTCACAATTTTCCTCCATATATCATAAACTGCAACAAGAAATGAAAACGAAAACACCTAGAGATCTGAATTTCATCAGAAAATTTGCAAATTCAATTCGATGAAGTCGAGAAAACAAGATGAGCGATCGTCAATGTGATGGAAAAGATACATCCTGATTGCCATTCTTCTCTCCAGGAAATTGTTAATCTAACCTACAAAAGCTCTAAATAACTGCCTCCCGCCTGGGCGATAACTGCTCGCGCTCAGACTCTCTCTCGCCTCACGCTTTTATCCTGTTCCATCAAAGCAAGGGCTTTGTAAAGTCGCTTTTTCTATCCAAGCGAGGATTTTGCAGTCTTCTTCAAACAAACTTCTTCTCGCTATATCTTTCAAGCTTCTCAGCTCGCGCGGACTTTATCCCCTGACTTCCTCGTGATATGACTTTGAATGTCGCGTAAGCTTCTTGAAGTCGTTCAAATCTGCTTCCGCACTCCTTGTATCATTCTTTTTCTTTGCTCGCATCATGGATCTTCATCCATGCTTAGCTCTTTTCTTTTCACCAAGTTTCTCCCTCGCAATATCTCTTTTATTTCCTGTTGACAAGGCGAGACTTAGTTCTTGATAAAAACACCGCGAGACAAAAACTTTAATTTATTTTAACATTTTCAAGCCATTTTCATGAATTTCAGATTCTTTTCCTGATCTGATCTTTCTAAGATTTACACCATTCTTTTTCCATTCTTTATACAATATCAAGGGAAATATGATCAAAGGTTATGATCGAAGCACAAATTTTTAGATGAAAATGACAGTCACATGACTGTCATCACCATCCTCACATTTAGAACCACTTGTCCCCAAGTGGTAGAAAACTGCAAAGTTTCAAAGAACGAGTCTAAATTGTGGCCTCCAAAATTCAGAATTAATATAAGGTCTTCCTTGGATCATTGCCTTCTCTTTTCCAACTATTTCAAGTTTGACTCATTCGATCAATTGATGCTTCATAGTTGACTTCTAATTTACCAGACCCAATGGAAATATTAACTAGAGTGATTTCCATTTTTGTGAGTTATTGCATTGTCCCTTAGTTAGTCAGATATTCTCCTTTCACGCTCAATACTATCCAACTTATGTGCATACTTTGTGCTTCTGAATCCTTACCCAAAAAGAATAAAGTTTTTTTTTTTTTTGTTTTTCATATCAAGGGGTGGCTTCTCGTGGCTTTCAATAGCTCGGTTTCACATTATTAGGAGGAGTCCCATGACCTGACATTGCAGATGAAACTTCAACTTCCCTATCCTTGACTTTGCTCTTTTAGAGTTCTTCAACCCATAAGTCAGAGGGGCAGCTGTGCCAGCTACTTATTTCCATATTATTTTACCACGTTTGTTTCTGTAATTTCCCTTGTTTTGGCTTTAGATTCATACTTCACTAATATGCACACTCATCTTTTAAGAGAGACTAGATTGGATCAATCATTCTAACCTTAGTCCAATTTATTGATTATAGTATGCAAATCACTCAAGTTAATAAAATCACAATGTCTTCAAATTATTCATCTAGTAATGGCATCAATCAATCTCAAAGTACTTAGCTTTCAACAGTTGTCAAGAGCAGCTTCAGATACAATTAGAATCTTTAAAGTGCATGTTTCTGTCATCAGTCACTTAGACTTAGCCTTCTACATCTTTAGCAACTTCCTATCCCACTTGGGCTCTAGTTCTAATTATCAAAACACTCCCTGTATCATAGAATTCAATTCTACAAGATGACTTAATCTATAGCTTATCTATTCTATCCTAATCAGGTAGTAGATTCACAGTAGAGCAATCAAGAATTCAAATAAAAGAAATAATGGAGAAATGCTGAAAGAAGAATATACAAAAGAAAAGAGTTCCAGATACTCCCCTGTGAGAATGTCTACACTTCTTGATCTATGCAGTTCCTGACGGACCTGCATCATTGTTTGGATCTTTAGGTGGTGCTGAGGGTGGCTTCTTGTAATATAATACTAAGGTGGCAAAGATGTCCACCAGCCTTGTATTATTCTGCTGCTCCTGCCTCCTTAGCTCCATATCCCTCTCTCTCTCTCTCTCTCTCCTGTCTTCTTTCTTCCAACTCTTCTCTCCTCAATCTCTCATACCTTTCCATCTCCTCTCTTCTCATCCTTTCTTGCCTGTCCCATTCCTCCTTCCTTATTTTCTCTTGTCTTTCCATCTCCTCTTTCCTGAGTTTTTCTTCAGTTTGTATCCTGGCATGTTCAAGCTCAATCCTCTTCTGTTCTATCTCCCTTTGTATGTGTTTGTCATCTGACATGGTTTTTACCAACATTTCCATGGACTGTGCACAACTTTGGATTGAAGTACTCATGTTCTGAGATTCATCCACTGAAACTATATTCCTCAACGGTTGCCTTGGAAGTTGAGATGGTGCTGAGATATCTTCGAGCTCCTCATCTTCAGGAATAACATTTAATGCAAGAGATGTTGCTGAAATCTTTGATCTTTTTACTGCAGCTCTAGAATGAGATGATTTAGATCTTGAAGGTAGTTTAGTTTGCCTGGCTTTAGGAAATGGTACTTTTGATCCTGAACCTTCAGAGGTTTGTTCATCCAAATATGGTAATTGATAGACTAACTCTCCTCTTAGAGTGTCTACTGGCAAAGGAATAGGAGGATCTATTCTTATAATCTCTGTAAAAAATGGTGCCATCAGTACTCCCTGTTTTTCACAAAGTCTCCTGATAAGATTTGGGTATGCTAGTGCTGCATCTTCCCCAACTCTTGATTTGATAACATTGAGCACATGATGTGCAACACTACACTTTCTTCCTGCCCAGATCAACGCAAATCCTTCAAAAGTTCCCGCCGAAGGTCCTTGGAAATTGGTAGTAGGCCTGAGCTTTGAGTAGTAGAAATCAAGTGTTGGCAAGTATTCAGGTTTCAAATTCTTTAATGGGATTTTGTTCTGCTCAGTTCCTGTGTTTGTTGAACAAAATCCTAATGCCATTTTCCTAGCATTAATCAGCTTGTTGCCCTGAGTCTTTTTCCTTAAAAGAATTTCTGACCAGACTTCCGACTGCTCCAGTAAAGGTGCCTGTATTATATCATTCAGAGTTTCTACATTGACTTGCATTGTTTTACCCCTGATCCATGTTGTCTCAGCCTCTACATTAAAATTGGCATAAAATTCCCTGGTCAATTCCACATAACCACACTTGTGGTTGTGCCTCATGAAGATGTCCCATTCATTCTTCTCCAGTAGTTAATACACTTATGGCTCAAATACTTTGGAGGGAACCCTTTTCTGGAACAATCATTTTGGACATTCCCAAGTAATTTTCTACTGCCTCTTTCCTTCCATTGAATTTAATTTTGATTTCCTCTTCTGTGAACTCAGTCTTCTTCTCAATGCTGTCAGGAATTGACAATCTTACTTTCGGGCTATTCTTTCCCCAATAGCTCAAAGGCATAAGTTCTGGAACTTCTTTCTCACTGGAAGATCCTTCAGAAGTATTTGATTCACTTCCTTCAGATTCTGTGCCTCTTCCTGATCATTTCCTACATCTTCTTCTCCTTCATCACTTGGCTGATTTTCTTCCTGGACAGGTTCCACATTTTCTTCTTGAGCCTCCACAGTTTCAGTACGATGAAAATCATCGATATCCGAGCCGTGTATCAATGAAGTACTTGTATCTATCCTTACAGTTATATCCAAGCTCTGCTGGTTCAGTGTTTCTGTAGGTTCTTCTGGTTCTGGTTCATTCAAGAGGAGTGAAATCTCAGTAGATCCCGAAATGAATACTCCTTAACTTTCCAAATGCTCTTCCAATTTCGGTCTTTGGTCTTCAATCCAAGAAGGGTCTTGCATCCTAGAGATTTGCCCTCTGAGCTACCTCATTCCTAATTGGGGATGGCAAGATCCACTGATTAAGTTGACTGTCAGCCAAAGTTTGTGACTTGATACTTTGATAAACATTTTGATCAACAAAGTATTCTCTCTGTTGTTCTTCTCTGGCAACATCTTCTTCATAGAGAACCATCTGCCTCTCTTGATTATTCTGAGATTTATTTCTTTGGACTTCTTCTTTGTAAGCCTGAAGTGCTACTGGACTTGGCTCCACTTTTTCTCCAGAATTGATCTGCTGTTTTACTTTTTCTAACTCCAATTTAAGCGTTTCTGCATATTCAGCTGCTTGTTCCTTGGTAGTGTGTGCATTTCCTCCTTCTCTGGCCAGCTTTCTGTATTTCTTAATCAATCCTTCCAAAGATGAATTCATATTTCCCACAGTGATTCCATGCAAGTTCAGATCATCAAACTCTTCCAAATCTTTGATCAATCCTTCTTGAATTGTATCTCCCACTAATTCATTGACTTTATCTAGGACTTCTTGATCAACTGAATTTTGTCCCTGTGGTAAATTTTGTTCCATTTAACTTGCTTCCTTAAGAGAGCTGTCAGCTTCCTTAGTAAGGTCATCAATAGATTTACGATCATCTCCTTTTTCTGGCAATTCATCCCAATCAATCTGACTTCCAAATAGAGTTTGATTCACTTGTGTCTGATGTTCCTTATCTTGTCCTTCTAAATTTTCCTCTGTACTGCCTTTAGTATGTTGGGATTGGATGGTTGGATCCATAGGATCTTGTGCTTTAGGTTGGATATTCAACAATACAAGATTTTCATCCCTCTGGATCAATGTCTCCCAATTCCAGATCTTTAAAAGGTTCAAGTTCCAATCCTTCTGTGGATGCTTTCTCTAGTTTGATTTCATTATCTCCAGTGTACGACACTGTTGCTTGCTGAACTCCCAGAATTGGTTCGACCTCCTCCTCATCAGAGCTGATGTCATGTACCACAAACTTTGATTTCCTGGCCTTCATCTTGATTCTGAATTTCTTGTCAGGTTTTTCAGGCTCCTTTTCTTGCTGCTTTACCTCCTCAGGGACAGGTTCTTGTTGCTTTGAGGATGACTTTTCCTTTCTTTTGTAAACGACAACTTCTTTCCTTCCCTGAGATGGTTGTAGTAACACTTTATTTTTCTCCATTAGTTGCTTTGATTCTGGAGTTCCTCTTTTCAAATCCATAAACTCTTTAATTGTTAATTCATCTTCATGTTTCCTCTTCTTAGAAGGCTGGCTAGTCTTTCCAGTCTCCTTATTCTTCACCTTACTCCTACTCCCTTTCTTTTGTAAAACAAGAGGTGCTCCTTATGAAGAGCTTGAGATGGGAGTATGTAACTTTCTCTTCCGGGTAGACACTTTCTTCTTACCCTTATTCTCATAAGCTTGTAGAAATTTATCCACTTCACGATCTTTCTTCTTTTTCTCTTTGTTATACCGATTAACAAACTCCTGCAATTCCAGATCAACTTCATCATTTTCTTCATTTCCTTCTCCAACGACCTTTGTGATTGAGTTCAAATTTCGCTGCCTCTCAATTCTTTCTTCCTCATCTGTACTGTCCTCATCAGAGAGACTTCTCTTGATATGAAAGTTCTTGCCTAATACCTTAAGCATAATATTCATCCCTTTTCTGCTCAGATATTTCTCATTCCATGCATCCCAATCATCCATGATTAACTGTTGGATTTTTCCTTGTGTCTGATCAGTGTATGCCCTATGATCCTTGTATGCGTTCTGTATGCACATCTTATCATTTCTCATGTATTTCTCAATAAATTCCTTCTTTCTCTCCTGAACTAGTCCATGGACTTCTTGTTGGAGAGGTGGAGGTAATCTCTTCATAATCTTATGTGGTCTATCAGCGATGAGAATGTCTGCATCTGCTGCTGTTATTACCGGAACTAAAACTTTCCTGAAATTTGTTATCGGTTCCAAGCCTTCATTTATAACAGATTCTCTAAAGATGTTCCTGACTATATTCTGTGGTGTCTGTTTTGCATCTGACCTCTGTTTCCTGTTCTTTCCTGTTCTTTCAGTTTCTCTTTCTTCGGCATCCTTAACCCATGCTTGCTGTTCAGGTATTAGATCAGCAAAATTTTGTACTGGGAACTCTTCATTAGGTTTCCTTACTAGTCCTGGTCTAAGGATCCTCTTTTTAAGATTCCGCCCCTTGTTCCATTCGTTCATGTTTCTTATCCAGCTGTTTCTGGCATCCTGGATGGTCTTAAGAAACTTGTGCCACTCCATCTTACCTTGTTTGGCCTTCTGAAAGTGGGGCTCAAGGGCATGCCTAAGATTTATCCGGGCATCAATGATTCTATCCGTTGCCAATCTTGTCAAGAAGTCTTGTTCAATAGGTCCTTTCTTGTTCAAGAATGCTGGAGGCATGTATGCAGGAAGTGCCTGTTGAGGATCATAAACTCGAGCATTCTTGATCTCATTAAGCTTGCAACAATGCTTAGTGAGTCTTCTCACATACTTAGGCAACGGTTGGGGATCAAAGTATTCTAACTCCAGCCCTGCATGGTCCTTTGGGTTAATGATTCTATAACATTCCTGATTCCATTCTGCCATACATTTCTTCTCTCTCGAGAAGCCTTTCCAGTTTGACTTCCTTAGGGAGGTCTCCTTCATTCTTAAGGGAAACCATCTGTTGTTCCCAGAAATGGCTCATCTTATTCCAGAATGCCTCTTCTAAGTCAATCAGAAGTGATTCCCTCTCCTTAGAAGGTATATGTTGAATCATTAAAGGGTTGACATAAAAGATTGGGGGTGAGATTTCCATACCCACCATCTATAGCCCTTCTGAATTTGTTTGACCAGGTTTTCGATGCTCTTCATTCTCCAGAATGACCGTTCTTTCTTGTCTGACTCAACACCACGGGCTTGAAGTTCTTCGTAAGTCATTTTGTGGATCCTTTAAAGAAAACAGGAAAATGATTAAATCATGGTTACCATCCTCACATTTAGAGTTTTGCTCTAAATGTGAAGTTGTGGTTTGAAACATAATATCAATTCTTTTCTCTTAGTTAATATTTAACATTTTGTCACCATACTCACATTTAGAGATTTGCGCTAAATGTGAAGGTATTAATGTTGATTAAATTTTGCTAGAGAAAAATATAATGCTTCAAAATTAAAACACTTGTTCAAACAAAACAACACACATTACAAATGATGTCATTCAAACAGAATCTACAGGAGGAATTTCAAATACAAGAGGTTTTAATAATCCAAATTTAAGAAATTACAGTCCTCTTGCAAACTTGGTAAAATAATTGTAGTGTTCAGTAACCACGCATCTCATGCAATATATTGAAGTCACTCCATATTGGTTTCTTGGCCATTTGTGATTATTGGCGTAAAGACTCCTATCTTGACAGAATTTCTTCCTAGGCTGTCCT
Source organism: Hygrophila difformis (assembly GCA_030278955.1). Taxonomy (NCBI): domain Eukaryota; kingdom Viridiplantae; phylum Streptophyta; class Magnoliopsida; order Lamiales; family Acanthaceae; genus Hygrophila; species Hygrophila difformis. The sequence continues at coordinate 52,879,195 of JAOANR010000008.1, forward strand.
AGAAATGGAGAGTAGAATTCAGGTTGATCCGACATCCATCTTCTAACTGGAAGTTGAAGGTCGTCCAGCCTGCGCCTATTCCTGCAGAGAGTAGCAAATAGCCATATTCCTTTCTCTTGCTCTTCAACTTCATCCTTACTCAAAAGCATGAGTCCTTTTATGTAAATGGATGGTTGATGATTATCAGTGATGGCTGGCTTCAGGAGGTCAAATGCTGCTTGTTCATTTTTATCTCGGACAAACAGGCGCATTGCCTCTTGGAGCTGGAACATCCAATTTTCTGCTCTCTGCAGCTCTCAAGAAACTCTTTTTTTGTTTGATCAAGGGTCCCCCAATCCCAAAAATAAAAATCTTCAAGGGTGGCCCTCTTCAAGACTAAGGGATGGTGGGTAGCCTCATTTAGTGCCTTACAGACTAATTTGCAGTTGAAAACAGTTTCTAGATGATCAAAAGCCAGCCTGGATAGAATGTCACCAAGAATCTCATAGGGTAGATTTGTAATCCGAGTTCCCTCTGATCCAGCTTTGTTCAATGAAATTCTTGGCTGCTTGGAGGAGCTTCCAATTTCAACACAGGTTACAATTAAAAGAATAATGCAAATGAAATTCATTAATAGTAATAGAGAAGTATCATTTTGCATAGAGTGCATACAGTTTGAGACATAGCAAAAATTTAGTACAAGCATTCCACTGTCCAGAAAGCATTAAAGGGATTACAAATAAGAAGAAAATTAGAATCCTTCTAATTTAACTACTCTAGGTCCTGTAACATATTTTCATCCTTCTCTTCTCCTGAGTCATCCCACAGTTCTTCATCAGCTAGAGCCACGGTTTCCTCTCCACATGCTAGCCTAAACTGGCTAACTATAGTAGAGAGTTCGCATGGAATACACTCTGGCTTGAAAATTGGGGGTGCCAGTTGATAGTAAAGCCCAGTATGGGTTTGGCAATACCTTCTCTCTTGTTGAGCAAGGAAAGGATTTGGAATATTGTTACACTACAGCAGCCAATGAAGGACATGGATTTTGATGAACACTAAATCTAAGATGTCTTGGGCTACTGATTTGATCAGTTCTATTCCTTCCTCATTTAGCTTATTATCTTGCTTGGATAGGAGTAGAAGACTTCTTATGAAAATGGAAGGCTGATGTTTATCATCTAGGCCAGGCTTTAAGAGATCATAAGCTTTCTTTTCATCTTTGGTATCAACAAATGCCACAAGTGCAGGTTCAAGATTGAACATATAGTTCCCTGCCTCTTGACATTCGTTGATAAAACTCTTCTGGTTACTAGAGTAGACATTTTCTCTCTACCTCATACAACTTTCCAGATTGACTCTCTTGTGTACTATATGTGATTTGCTTGCTGCATGGAGCCTTTTGGATGTCTCTGAAGCTCTAAAAAGTTCCCTCACGCTATCTCTCCCCAATCTGGACATTATATCTCCCAGGAGCTCAATAGGCAAGTCAGTTAATTGAGTTCCCAAGAGCTGAGGAATTCTAACGTTTCTGTTTGAAGGAGAAAGAGAAACATTCAGGAAGTAAACTTATTACTTAGAAACATTTAAAAGATAACTCAAAGAATTAGGAATCAGATTGTTATTATTACTATCATGCTGCCTTTACAGGATACAAGAGATTTGCATCACTTAATCAACACTTTATCAAAAATATATCGATTAAAATGTTGAAATATCAAAGACATGACAATAAAGCGGCTTGTTTAAAAGTCAATCTTCTTCCTCTTCCGGTGGGTTTTCATCAAAAAGTGCTTCCCCGGCTGAAAGTCTGAATTTTGACACCATTCTATCCACATCACAGCGTAAGCAATCAACTTGATCTGCACCATAGTTAAAATGTGGTGGACCATGGACAACTTCCCTAACATGTTCAGAGTATGTACAAAAATTTCTCCTAGATTGACTTGAGAACGGATTTGGAATTCTTTCCCATTCTGAGATTAAGGTGAGGAAACTATATCTAAGCTCATAACTAAGAAATCTATCATTAAGCAAAGGGCTTAACAAGTAAAGACTGCCATAGATCGATATTGGAATTGATTATCAAAACAAAACCAAGAACAAGGAGAAATAAAGATCGGGAAGGCTACCAATTCGGAAGACTCAACCTCGGATTCGAATGCACTCGGATGTGCCTCCTAACCCCTCGATCGATAATCCTAGTGGCGTCTATACGATCGAGCACACCTCCAAGCTCGAAAGGAAGATCCAACAAGGTGGAAGTTCATGGATGGCCCTTTGACGCTCTCGGTTCACACACCAAAGAGAAAACACTCAACATGTATTTTATATCATCAAAATGGTGAATGAAACATTGTCAAGGATGGCCTATTTATAGACATCCGGATTTACAAAGGATTAAACAAACCAAGCTAAAGTTTAAACAAGCAAGAAAACCCTAGACTGAACTGGTGTTACGACGCTAGCTGATTATGACGCGGAACAAGTCTGGCGTCGTAGTTGAGTCTCGCGTCATAGGGTGCCTAGCTGAGCGGATGACGTGATCCTTTGTTTATGACGCGGAGCTAGGTTGGCGTCGTGGCCTACGACACGGAGCGAGATAGGCGTCGTAGATGATGGTTGGCGTGGTAGGTCCTGGATCTCCTCCGGACGACGTGAACATCCTACGACGCTAGCTGAGCCTAGCATCGTACGTCATGGCTGGCGTCGTAAAGGTCACCTGGCGTCGTACGAGTGGTTTGCTCTCACTTGTTTAATTTATTCACGTGCATGGATGCACTTGTTGAATCTGACTGTTCTTTGATCATTGAAGGGTGTCCGGATCCATCGGAGTGGGTCCGGGTTCTTCATTCTGTATTAGCAATTTCAGTCCCATGTTCCCGACTTTGGCTTTTGACAGCTCCTCTTCAAAGCTCCGGTTCAACAGCTCCGTAATTCTGCTCACGTACTTCTTTGTCAGCTGTTTCGATACCGGTCCCTCGGGAAATGCTGGGATCAATAGTGTCCTCCTTCCGGATCCCATGCCATCCCCACCCCCTTGGGGAGGTTGAGCCATCAACCGACCAGAATCTTCCTCGTCCCTCTCGAACAGAGTCAGATCTGCAACATTAAAGACATGATTAATATGGCCATATTCCTCAGTTAATTGCAATTTATAAGCATTATTATTAATCCTTTCTAAAACTTTAAAAGGTCCATCTCCTCTCGGAGACAATTTGTTGCGTCGGCTGGCGGGAAACCGTTCCTTCTTCCAGTTTAGCCACACCCAATCGCCAGGATTCAGCTTCAGCTCTTTCATTCCTCGGTTGTTGTACTTGGCATAGCCCTCGGCTGCTTTGGTCAGGCTGTCTCTCACGTCCCTATGCATCTCTTTGATTGCAGTTGCCCTGTTCCTGCCATTGATATTAAGATGCTCATTGCGGGGCAATGACAGTAAATCAAGTGGCGTTAGCAGATTAAATCCATACACAACCTCAAGGGGTGACATGTGTGTGGCACGGTGTACGTATCTGTTATATGCAAATTCAATATAGGGCAAGCATTCATCCCAACTCTTACTACTTGAAGCAGTTATGACTCTAAGCAAGTTTCCCAATACTCGGTTAACTGCTTCGGTTTGGCCGTCTGTTTGGGGATGATATGCACTGGAGAACAGCAGTCTCGTTCCAATTTCTGCCCACAGAGATTTCCAAAAGTAGCTTACAAATTTGGCATCTCTGTCGGAGACAATGGTCCTTGGGACACCATGTAGTCTTACAACCTCTTTGAAAAATGATTTGGCGACATGGTGCGCATAATTTGTTTTGGCACATGGTATGAAGTGTGCCATCTTCGAAAATTTGTCAACAACCACAAAAATGGAATCTTTTGCTCTGGTCGTACGAGGTAGTCCTAAGACGAAGTCCATGGATCAGTCAATCCAGGGTCCCTCCGGTACAGGCAGTGCTTGATACAGTCCATGTGGCTTAGCTGTCGATTTGGCTCGTAGGCACGTGATGCACTTGCTGATGAATTCAGCGACCTGTTTTTCAATCCCTGGCCAGTGGAAGCGTTCTGTCAAAACATTCATTGTTGCAATTCTACCAAAGTGACCCATCATGTCACCCGAATGGGCTTCAGAAATTAACAGTTCTCTGATGGTTCCTTTTGGTATACACAATTTGTTCCTACAATACAGAAAACCATTTAATTGAGAAAAATCTTTGAAAGCCAGTTTCTCGGTCTTCTTGTATATTTCTCCAAAATCGGCGCCCTGAGCATATAATTCCTTGGTGTGCTCGAATCCTATTAGATGAGTAGTAGCAAATGCAGCGAGACTCAATCTTCGCGAATGGCATCTGCTACCACATTTTCCTTACCCTTCTTGTTGCAGATCACGTACAGAAATGATTCAATGAATGAGCTCCAGCGGGCATATCTTGCATTCTTCAATTGCCCCTGTCCTCGGATATGCTTGAGCGTCTCGTGATTTGTATGGATGATAAACTCACGCCCTCGCAGGTAGTGTTGCCAAACGCGCATTGCTTGTACCACAACGTACAATTCTTTGTCATATGTAGAGTGACTTCTCACTGTGATAAGTAATTGGTCGGCCATCTTGTAGCAGTACTGCGCCCATGCCGGTTCCTGAGGCATCGCATTCGATTTCGAATGGGAGGTCAAAATTTGGCAGTGCTAGCACGGGTGCATGGGTGAGTTTATCCTTCAGTTCCTTGAATGACTTCTGCTCCTTGGGTCCCCATTTGAACTGTAGCCCTTTCTTTAGCAGAGGTGTCATTGGTGGAAACCGACGTCGCATGTACTCATCCATCTGCCTCATGTACGCGTACATGTTGGTCATAGTCGCATGCTGCTCTAGCTGTCTCGTAGTGATCGTGTCCATATGAGCCTGGTATAGGTCCATCCTAGCGTCCAGGGAGTCATAGCAAGCCTGCCCTGCTGCGAACCCAGCATCCATCCCAACCCGCATCTCCTGCATCATTTGTAATATCTGTGTCATCTCCTGACCCTGCGGTGGGACTATGGGAGGTGGCACTACGGGAGGCGGCTGCTCTGGGGGAACAACCAAGATCAAACCACCATCCTCGGGCTCTGGCCGAAGCACAGCCCGAGGCGCTCCGCGTCACAAGGCATTGCGTCGAACAGTGTAGCGCGGAACAAGGTAATAGTCACCTGCAGCTAGCTCGTAGGGATCTGTCTCCGATGTCGTACGGATCCTCTGTGCTGCACATAGACCGCAGATGAGATGGACATGAGTGATCACCCTGCTACCCCGGCCTCGACGCATACTTCTCAGGTTGTCCTCAATGCAAGCCCCCACATTCACCCTACCGCCTCGAGTGATAAAGTGAATGGTATCGTAAACATGATCTATGGCGATGTGGCTCCGAGTAATCGGCCGGACGCGTCGCAACCATAATTGAGTAAGAGTACGCTAGGGAGTGTCCATCGTCGTCAAACGCAACTTGTGATCGTGCTCGTGCCATGGTGGCACCTCGGTGCATAAGGCACCCCACGCAAGAGGGAGTATACGACCCTCAGGCTGTGCCCGGAACACGCCCTCGTCAGGTAGACCAAGATATAAGTTGATCGCCTGAGCACTGAAATCTAGGTAGCGACCACGAACCAAGACACGGGACATGTCATCGTGCTCCCCTAGATCACCAATGTTGGCGATAACCTCCATAGCCAGATACCCCGAAGCTATACCCTCAGGATGGCGTGCGAGTCCCATCCACTGAAGATGATCCAAAACTGCTCGGACCCGGTCATCGTCCACCTGCTTGGGGTGGATGCCTCTCTCAGGAACGTAAGCCCGGTTCCTGCGCAGCTCGTCGAAGTAGAAGTCCCGAGCGGCCATGGACGAGAACCGACGTCTATCGTGCCGGTGAGGACGCTCCTCATAGGGGAGATCCCGAAGTTTAGGGCCTCGCTGCTCCTCCTCCTCCTCGGACTCACTATCATCAATATCCGGCATCGCGGGAACAACAAAAGTGCTGGGGCCACCATCGCCACGCCGAGTGGCCCGTCTCTTAGGCCCCGGAGGGCACATATGAGTAGCCAAAACAATCCACATAAAGAATAGCATCCTGCGAGAGTGTCCAACACCAAATATAAGGCTACAATTCTCACAATAACCGAACAAACAGGAATACACAGAAAGACATCAATACAGGCCTCCAACATGAATAATCCATAAAGACATCAAGCCCCATCGCTCGTTATCATCAAGTGGGAGTTAATCCCAACAAGGTGAATATCAGAACAAATTTCAAAATCTTTGTGGCATTACATCGAACACATTATGGGCACAATAAACCAAGTACCAAAGTTGGTTACAAAATTCATGGAAATTGCCCCCAATTGAAACAAGCACCCACTCAACAACCAATAACTACAATGTAGCACTAAACAACAACAATCAACTCGAATTCATACCTACACTGTCGACTAAAATTGAAATGTGGATGTTTTTCCTAAAAATTCATAATCTAGAAAGGAATCACCACGAACATGTATACATTATTGCACAAACACAGCCAAACCAACAAATATAACATCAAGTACCACAATCATTCACCAAATTGAGTAAATCAAGTCTAAAACTAACAAATCACCAAATTTCTACATAAGCCCTAATTCCTAGAATCTGTCATGAAATCAAACGAACCAAGGCGTAAAAATTGAAATTAACAAGTTATAGAGGGAGATTCATACCTTACTTAGTGAAAACGAGACAGGAATCGAAGAGATTTGGAAGTAGGGAGTCGAATTTGAGAGGAATTTGGGGGAGTGTTCGGAAATGGGGGAAGAAATGGGGTGGAGCTCGTGCACCCCACCCCCGCGAAGCTTTTCTTTTTTCAAACTTCCGTAGCCGCGCGGTCTCGACGGGGGATCGGCCCAAACCGCGCGGCCACCGCGCGGGCCACGTTTTTTGTTTATTTTTTTATTATTATTTCTTCTTTATTCCATTTTATTTTTCCGTATTCCATTTCACCTTACATCACTTAATTAAACCGAGCTTACATTAATAATGTGGTAAGACGGCATGGAGTACGACATGACATCATTTCTGATAAAGACAGTAGATTTGTCTCTCACTTTTGGACTACGCTACAAGAAGCTCTCGGTACGCAAATTAAGATGAGTACCACATTCCACCTGATGACGGATGGACAAACTGAGAGAACGATCAAGACATTGGAAGACATGCTGAGAGTGTGTGTCCTAGAGTTTAAGGGTAGTTGCGAAAATCATCTACCATTAATTGAATTTTCCTACAACAATAGCTACCATGCTAGCATCGACATGGCACCATTCGAAGCACTGTATGGACGAAAGTGCCGAAGTCCGCTAAGTTAGGAAGAGAATGATAAGGCAGTGGTAGTAGGACCACAACTTGTTGAGGATATGGCTCAACAAATTAAGATAATTCAAGGGAAGATGAAAGCGGCACAAGACTGACAGAAGAGTTATGCCGATGTGAGACGACAAGATCTAGAATTTCAAGTTGGAGATAAGGTCATGCTAAAGATATCACCGATGAAGGGGGTGATGCGCTTTGGCAAACGGGGAAAGCTAAGTCCTCGATATATAGGACCTTACGAGATTCTAGAAAGAGTCGGTAACCTAGCATATCGACTAGCCTTACCGCCGCAACTGGCTCGAGTGCACAATGTGTTCCATGTATCCCAATTGAAGAAGTATGTGCACGACCCGACACATGTAATTCGACCGGAAGGAATTGAACTGGATGATGACTTGAGCTACGAGGAAATTCCGGTACGAATACTCGATGTGAAGGAGAGAATAACAAGGAATAAGACCGTTAGGATGGTTAAGGTTCTTTGGTCGAACCATGAAAGCGAAACGACAACATGGGAGTTGGAAGCAGACATGAGGGAGCGTTACCCGACCCTATTCCAAGACGATGCGACCACAGTTATGGGGACATAACTGTAATCTTAAGGGGGGAAGGATGTAATGACCCGAATATTTTGTATCCCAAATAAACAAATTCGAATTGTTTTGAACTATGTAATGACTTGATCCCTTCACAGGGTACGCATGCAACTTGGAAATTTCAATTCTGGGTTCAATGAAATAATCGCACACCAACACATAATTAAACAATCAAACAAGCAATCAAACAATCAAACGATTAAACAATCACACAATAAGTCGCGCAACTTCGAGGACGAAGTTGATTCTTAAGGAGGGTAGACTGTAATACCCGAGACTTGTAATAATAGGAAATGGAATTAATTCCATAAACCGTTAAGTCGAAAATGATTTAAATAAATAAATCATTGCACGAGAATTGAAGGTCGACGAATTCAAATTCAATGGATTCAAGAATTCGGATACGAAAACAATTAGGGACGAAATAAAATTTAGGATAAGAATCGTAATCCGAGAATGACCCGGAAAACCAAGCCCGAGAACGTAGGAGGATAGAAACCCGAACGAGAAGAGGAAAGGCCCGACGGATCGCATGGCCCGGCCGCAGCCAAGCCGGAGGCCCTGCGGTCTGGAGGCATACCGCGCTGAGGCCGCGCCGTATCACAGTGTGCGATCAACTTTCAGTTTTCGACGATTTCTTACCTTATTTTCGACCCTCGACTTTGGTAACTCAATCCCAGTCGAGGGAAGGAGTTTATGGACGGATTGTGGAGTCTTGGGACTCATTATTTTCGTCCAAGCAAACCCTAGCAGGCCCCAACACCCCATATTCTCTCCAAACTTCTCCCAAAACCCGAAACCACCAAGTTCTTGCTTTCCGATCACTTTCCGTCGACGAAATCCGACCAAGAAGGCGTGTGGAGCAAGGATTTAAGGATTCTAGGTTATTGGTGAGTAGTCTTTAAGTTTTCATTCACCATTTCGAACCCGAAAATTCGATCTAACTCTAGATTTCTCCTTTCGATTCCGATTCGTGGCCAAAAGAGGAAGAATCATGTTGAGGAGATCCGTTCGTGACGAGCCGTAGATTCCGGACGACCCCGAGACTGTTTGGGACTCATATCAAGTAAGATAGTGCCTTACATATCAATATTGGTGGCTTAGGATCGTTCGAAACATTAGTTTTAGTTACAACACTAAAATCGGACTTAAAAGATCCAATTTTTACGCGTTTTCTGAGATTGGCCAAAAAACCCTATTTCGAGAATCCGAAACGAAAAAACTCTGAACTAGAGATTTGTTCCTAACATCTTAATCTAGGTTGTGACAAAATTTCATGCATGTTCATCAAGATTTGGTACCCCAAAACGCGTTGGACATTTTCTGTATTGCATGACTTTTCGAAAAACCATGACAGTTTGCATAGTCGAACTTGATGTGCATTTTTCTATCATTTGTGGTCAAAACTAATCTTTGGTATAAAAATAAAAGTTACAGAAAATTGTCTCAAGATCATGCTTGTAAAATTTCGTGCATCTTCATTAACATTTGTATAGTCAAAACTCGATTTGAACAGACTGTGCTTCTGAAGAAAACTTTGACAGATTTTAGGTTCGAAATTGATGAATTAATCTGACTTAATCCGTAATGATTTTGTATAAAATGCCTCTAATAAAACTTGTTTATTTTGGTGTCGTGTAAGTGCCTGTACAGTTTCATAAATTTTGGAGGTCATTTGCTATATCAAAAACTCTTTTGAAAATCAGTGCGCTGTTTTAGAAAAGTTGACAGATTTTATGACTTGCAAAGATTGTAAAATTTCACTTGTTTCCTCATCTAATTTCTAAAAATTCAAAACATGAAAGTTGTTTGTTAGCGTGTTTTTGAGCTACTGTACAAATTTCAAGTTGATTGCATTTGAAATGAATTTTTAAACTGAAATGGCGTAAACTGTGGCAATGACTTTAGTTGTTATGTTAAAAAACTCGACTTTTGAGAAACACACGATTTGTGAGATATGTCTAAACAATAAAAATGTTTTCTTAAAAACCCGTTAATCTAGGCTGAGCTAGATCTCCATGTTAAGTAGGGGGTGAGTGCTCTGCAGGGTGCCCCTCTATCTTGAAATTCGTGCCCGAGTGGACGAAATGTGAAATATTGTGATATTGTGCCAAAACGGCCATTGAAATTAGTCTACACTCTCGGGTGTATCCGAATGAGTTACTCAAGGCTCCGGAGTGGTATTGTGTATGGCGTGATAAGCGGAGTGCTTCGACAGTTTCCGAAATTTGATGAGCGGGTTGCTTCGGCAATTTTCCGAAACTTGATATATGAGAAACGTGATACTTGAGAAATTGGTTGTGGCGTCCTCTTATTAGTTAATGGGGAAAAATTTAAAAGACTTGAATTTTATTTATTTATTTATGTCATTACTTATGCGTTTTTAATTATGGCTTTAAATTTATGCCTATGCCTGAAATTACCATTTTTAAATTTGATCGATTATGAGAAATTATGAATTATATTATCGTCTAAATATGCATGCTTAAAATGGATTTTTTAATTATTAAACTTTAAAACCCCTTTATTGCTATGTGAGGGATTGTCTTACTAAGTATTCCTTAATACTGATAAATGTTGTTTTATTTTCTCCTGTTACAGAGTATGAAGCATGAGCATGCATCCGGGGGGATTTATTTTGGACATTTCTTTATTATGACTGCATACGGGCTTGTTAACCCGTGATTTGGCCATTTCGGCCCTATATTTTATTTCCGCTGCACAAACTTATTTACTATCGTACGTGGATGATTATTATTTTATATAAGTACTTCCGGACTTGGTTGTTTTAAATTATTTTTGAAATACCATTAGCCTTGCATCTCTCAAGTGAGCTCGAATGAAGTTGTGTCGTGCTTGGGAGGTGTGGCGGTGGCATCCCGGCCTGGATGATCGAATCCGGGGTGTTACATTCTTCTGTAAGCAAATGTTCCATATGGGCAAGTAAAAGTTGTTTTCTCATGATCTTCACTAGCAATTACTACTTGTTTATAATCAGAGTATCTATCCAAGAAACAATAAAAGGTTTTCCTGACAATCTTTCTAACATTTGATCAATAAAAGGTAAAGTGAAATGATCTTTTCTTGTAGCAGTGTTTAGTTTCCTATAATCAATGCAAACTCTCTAACCAGTTACTGGTCTAGTGGCTACCTCATCACCATGTTCAGTAGTCACAATGCAAATTCCCCCTTTTTTAGGTACTACTTGCGTTGGACTTACCCATTTACTATCAAAAATAGGATAGATTATACCTGCATCCAGTAGCTTGATTACCTCCTTTTTGACAACTTCCTGCATTGGTGGATTTAACCTCCTCTGTGGTTGCCTGGATGGTTTATATTGATCTTCCATCAGAATCCTATGCATGCAAATGTGAGGATTAATGCCTTTAATATCAGCTATAGTCCAAGCAATTGCATGAATATGACTCTTAAGAGTACCTACTAGAGCTTGCTCTTGTTTTTCATTCAATTTGGATGAAATTATTACCGGAAGCTTCTTTTTATCTGCCAAAAAGGCATATTTAAGATGTTCTGGTAATACTTTAAGCTCAAGCTCTGGTGTGCTTTCTATAGATGGAATTAATTTGCTTCGAGTTTGCACTTCCAATTTTAAATCAGGTCCTTCTTCTGTAGGATCTGTTTTATCAATGTCATCCTCAGAGGTCACATCCTCACTTTCTGATCGTTCTTGATTTCACTAGTCTCAGGATCAGTGAATCGGACCGCACACAAGTAACCAAAAATATGATCTTTAGCATTTGTGAGCGGGGTGAAAGTGTTCTCGGTTACATCAGAAGGAAAGAAATTAAAGCTGTCTAAGATATTCTCTACCTCTATGTTTCCAGAGTCTAATCCTCTCCCAGTTATATTTGATTCAAAAGCATCAAAGGGATATGTTGCCATTTTCAACATATCGAAAGTGACTTCTTGGTCGCCTACATGCAGTTTGACTATGCCATTCTTTGCATCGATCATTGCCCCCACGGTTACCAGAAATGGTCTCCCCCGTATGATAGGAATTTTAACATCTTCTTCAATATCAAGGATGATGAAGTCAGCTGGAAAACACAGTCCACCAGTTCTTACTAAAACATCTTCAATGATTCCTTCTGGTGTAGTGCTCGACTGGTCAGCGAAAAAGAGGGTCATGTTTACTGGCCTCATCCTCCCTAGCTCCAACCTTTTGGCCATAGCAAGTGGCATCACATTTATGCTGCTTCCTAGGTCACAAAGGCCTCGTCCGGCTTCTTTATAGTTGATTATTAAAGGTAGAGTAAAGCTTCCCGGATCTTCAAGCTTTGGAGGTATCCTTTGTTGAAGAACCATGCTACAATTCTGATTGAGGATCACCATCTGTTGTTCTCTCGCACTTCGTTTCTTTGAAATCAATTCTTTCAGAAACTTAGTGTAAGAGGGCATTTCTGAAATTAATTCAACCAAAGGGATTGAGATCTCAATGGCCGTAATCTTTTCAAGAAACTTTTTAAATTTAATTTCTTGAAGATCATTTTTGAGTCTCATAGGGTATGGCACCCTGGGCATGTGTTCATCCAGTACGTCCTTTTTGTTACCTGTAGAGTTAGGGTTGTTATTACCTCCCTCTTTTTCCATGGGAAAAGAGTGTTCTGTAACATTCTTTTCCAAATCCTTTTTCTCAGAAATTTGCCTTTCCTTATACTGGTCATCTTCCTCCAGTGTTTGTACATCTTTGAACTTCTTCTGCAGCAACCTGTCTCTTTTCTTCTCAAATTCAAGATCAACAACTTCTTTTCCTCCCCTTAATGTGACCGCTTTACATTGTTGATTGGTTTCAGAGGAGCTTGGTAATTTTCCTTTTTCTCTTTGCTGTAATAACTTTGTCATCTCCGTTACTGAATTTTCAACATTCTTTATTGAAGCCTGCAGCTGGTTATTTGTCTCAGTTTGCTTGGCAATGAACTCTTTCAGAGCATTCTCAACTTTTGAGGAGTAAGTTATGTCTTGAATAGTAGGATAAGGTACTGGTGGTACTGGTTGAGGTTGAAAATGTGCAGTCATTGGTGAGAATGGTCCAAATAGCCTGTTCTGCTGACTGATTTGTTGAGGAGGTCTCTGAGGGTACATCTTCTGCTGAGGATAAAATTGTTGCTGAGGGCGAACTGCTGCTGATTCTATTGAGGGGGGTTCAGAAGATGTGCATTCTCTGCATTTTGTGTATTACCATAGCTCAAGTTTGGGTGCTTGTTCTGGAAGCCAGTGTAATTACAACTTTCATCTTGCTTAGGTGCTTCTTGAAGCTGCGGGCACTGATCATTATGGTGAGGACCAGAGCAAATTCCACATTGAAAGACCTGTTCCATATGTGTGGGTTGAAGAATCATCATTGGTTGTTGCTGTTGCTGTTGAATTTGTTGACTTGCATTCTGAGCTAGCTGTAAATCTGCAATCTGTTTTGTGAGTGCTGCAAACCGCTCTTCACTTTTATCTGTGTGAATATCAAGACTCTTCCTTGTGGGTGATGGTGGATCATCATCTTGAAGGACTGCTCTGCTGGCAGTCATGGTATCTATCATTGACCAGGCCTTCTCCAATGTCATCTGGAGTAATTGTTCTCCTCCAGTGGCATTAATCATCATTTGCCAAGTATGTGATAGTCCCGTGAAGAATATTTTCAATAATCTTCTCTCTGAAATACCATGCTATGGGCATCTTTTGAGCATATCAAAGAATCTATCCCGAGCATCCTTCAGTGATTCTCCCTTCCTCATTTTAAAGCTAGAAATTTTGTCCACCCATTCATCTATCTTGCTCTCAGGAAAATACTTGAGTAGGAAGTTCTTTACTAACTCCGGCCAAGTAGATTTTTGTTGAGCATTAAGAGAGTCATACCATTCCTTGGCTGAGCCATCCAAAGAGAATGGGAACATGGCTAGTTGAACACTTTCTCTCGAAGCACTTCCCTTTTTAACCGTCTTGCTCAGTTCCACAAACTTCTTTAGATGAAGGTGTGGATCTTCTGCATTAAGGCCATAAAATGCTTTAGAAGCTGCCAAGTTTAGTATACCAGGTGGTATATCTACCTCTTCATTTGTTCCAACCAAATATTGATCCATATTGGGCTGCCATGGTTGGTATTGCTTTTCCTGTACATTAGGAATGGGATTGACAAAATTAGGAGGGAAGTAATGCTGATGAACAAATTGTGGTATTGCATCCCTTTGAGGAACTTGGAATTGTCCTCTAGGTGGTATGTTGTTCTGATTTCTTGGTTGTCCGTTTGCTAAATTTTCATGTCCGACATATTGTCCATTATTTGCCATCTCAGTTATTGCTGAATGTGTCCCATCTGCAAGATCTTTCTGCCTCCTCCCGGCGTTCGTTCTGATCAGCCTGGCTGTTCTCTCAAGTTCGCCGTTAAAGGGAAGCAAAGGTAGTCTTGAAGATCTGGTTATACTTTCGCTCATAAACTGTTCAGATTTTTCCTATGGACAAAATGAAAGAATTAGTGAAATTAACATAATAAAATAATAATACAATAAGAATGATAGTTTAAAACAAACCATAGAAAATATATTTGTTCTAAAATTCATAACGCTACACCCTCCCCGGCAACGGCGCCATGAAGCTTTTAAGGGAATCCCTCGCAAAGATCCCCTTAGTGCAAATTTACTACAATGATTCTTGACTCTCTTCAAAACATAATTCTTAAAGTGTACTTCAAGAATATGCCTCGTTTGCATACCGAAAGCGCACGGTATCAAGCTTGCAGTATTTATTTATTTGTCGGGATCGTTCACTAGAGAGTTATACGATAGAAGCATTTTAATAACATCATGAATCTTAGAATTTATTTATACTCCTTAGTTTGTGATGAGTGATGAATGTGTTTTAAAATCTAATGCTTAAAAGTAAAATGCAGTAAAGTAATAAAGCAATAAAAGACTCATTATAAAAGAAAGCATTAAATTGATGAAAGAGATTTAATTGCGTGATAATGTTGATACTTCAAATTTAAAATTGGACTGAGTGACAAGGCAAACAAAATAAGACTTCTGCTAGAGTAATCATACTTCTATGATTATTAATAATGCGTGAGCTCAATGAGATCAGATAAATCCTTTATCCAAGTATGTCTATCCTTCATGTCTTCGATCACTTTCCCAACACGAGTACTTGTGATCTAGTGTCATAACATTTCAGCACTGAAATCATGAGATACCTACACTAAGAGATAATCGGTCAGACTTATCTCTTGGTATAAGCTTTTAGAAGTATCACTTAATCTGTTTCTTTCGGATTCAGATTAAGCCATTGAAGTCTCAATGTCACATCTAATCCATCTTGTACTAATCAGAACTTGTTTTTGTCCTCTTACTATTTTGAAAAGAGAAATATCTTATACTTCTATCTTGGATGTCCTCTACAAGAAATCAACAAGCTAGTATTTAAATCTATCATCCAAGGGTTGTATGAGATTCAAACCTCTCAAAATAATTCCAACAAATATTTGTAGGAAATAATAATCCTGTAAGTGTATCAAGATAAAATTGCTAATCAAAGTCCCTGACTTATCTGGACTACTCAGATTCATACAGATGTATTAGCATGAGAATTCTCTATAAATAGGTCTAAATACTCATGACTTGACTCAGGATTAATGAAACCCGGTAAGTTTCTTAACCTCCTACCCATAGCATATGATTAGAGTATCATAAATCTATGACCCTTGGAAGTTAACTCTTCTAGATTCTCATTAATTCTTGGGACAAAAGAAGGTTTTCTTTCCCTTTTAAACAACAGGTACTAAATGTCCAACTGTAGAACAGGTTTGTTCTTCATTATCCTGAGTAGATGATGTTTGAGCAGACTTCTATCATCATTCCTATCTCATTATGCTGATGAAAATAATAGTGTGCAATTGATTATGAAGTGTGAATTTGTATGGTGAAAGCATATTATTCAGCATTAAGTCTGGGAAATATCCCAAAATACTATGGTTATAAGTAGTAATATATGTATAAAGAAACGAGGAGGGTTCTGAGTCCTCTAAATAAACTGCTAGAGTGCTCCAAAAATATAGGTTAGGAGCTAGACAGAAAAAATGGAAATTGGTTTCCTTAAAAAGGATTTGAGAATTAATTCTGCAAAATATGTCTCCAAGATAACTTGCAGTAATTATCTTGGGGTTTAAAACTATGAACACTCTAATTTTCCGCGTGCTATTTTTGTATAGCGTGGAGGGAATTATTATTCAAAGAATGTTCCTCAGATTTGATTAATACAGGGAATTAAGCTCCTCGCAATAAAATCTAACAATAATGCGGCGAGGTTGTTTAAATCCCATTTATACAATAGGTGATATATACTTATAGAGAGAATGCCTTTGGTTTCATTCAGAGAAGGAACCAATTCTGATGTCATCTCAGATTGTTCCCTCGCTTTGTATAACATGTTTGAGAGTTTAAGTTGGTAGGTTTGTCCCTCGCATCATCCCAATGATGAAATAAAGCGAGGATGAATTATTGTATGAAGGAAAATACTGAGTTTGAGATACTTTGAAGATCTTCCTCACGTTATTCCCTTACCAGAGATACTGCGAGGAAGATTTCTCAACCTTGATTAGCAGAGTAAATCCCGAGTTTTTAGTTCCCAAAGATTGTCACGCTATGTTTAACACTGCGCGGGTCTTTAAGAACTTGATGAAAATTAATTCACTAAACCTTTAAAACTGTTATTTGAAATCGAAATCTGATTAAGTTTACAACTAATAAATTCATTTATTCAATAATTCTGCTGGAAACAATACCTAACTTGGAAATTGCAATTTCAGAATTCTGAGAAAAATGTATTTGCGAATAACTAAAATATGGAGATTAGTGATACGAATGAAATTGAGCATGTGAATTGTAGACTTTCTAAGAAATTCGGAATCAAGCATAACATCGAGGATTGTAACATTTCTTCGCAGAATTAGAGAAATCAAGCAATGGATTCATAACAGGATTTCGGAACCTCAAGATATTTTTGAAAACACAAACTGAGATTCTCAGATTATACCATAAAATTCCCCTGAATTCGACCATTACCCTTACCAATTCAGTTGTGGCAATTCAAATATTGCGATTCAAAAGAGAAATATTCAATCTAACATATGATTTCCCCTGAAGTCGCTTTTTCTGTCAAAGCGAGAATTTCACAGTCTTCTTCAAACAAACTTCTTCTCACTATATCTTTCCAGCTTCTCAGCTCGCGCGGACTTTGTCCCTTGACTTCCTCGCGATATGACTTTGAATGTCGCGTAAGCTTCTTGAACTCGTTCAAATCTGCTTCCGCACTCCTCGCATCATTCTTTTTCTTTGCTCGCGTCATGGATCTTCATCCATGCTTAGCTCTTTTCTTTTCACCAAGTTTCTCCCCCGCAATATCTCTTTTATTTCCTGTTGACAAGGCGAGACTTAGTTCTTGATAAAAACACCGCGAGAAAAAAACTTCAATTTATTTTAACATTTTCAAGCCATTTTCATGAATTTCAGATTCTTTTCCTGATCTTGATCTTTCCAAGATTTACACCATTCTTTTTCCATTCTTCATACAATATCGAGGAAAATATGATCAAAGGTTATGATCAGGGCATAAATTTAGATGAAAATGACAGTCATGAATGACTGTCTTCAGGTGCCATGCCAATGCTAGCATGGTAGCTATTGTTATAGGAAAATTCAATCAATGGTAAATGATTTTCCCAACTTCCTTTGAATTCTAGGACACACGCCCTCAGCATGTCTTCTAACGTTTGGATCATTCTCTCGGTTTGTCCATCCGTCATCGGGTGGAATGCAGTGCTCAACTTAATTTGTGTACCGAGAGCTTCTTGCAACTTGGTCCAAAAGTGAGAGACAAATCTACTGTCTCTATCGGAGATGATGTCATGTGGTACTCCATGTCGTCGTACCACATTGTCAATGTAGGCTTGGGTCGATTAAGTAATGTAAGGTAAAATGAGACAAAGAAAACAAAATGACATAAAAAAAATGTTTTTCGCAGCCCGCGCGGTGGCCGCGCAGTGCCGGCAGATCCCGCGCGGCCGCAGCAGTTTGAAAATAAAGGGCTCGCGGGGTAGGGTGCGCGAGCCTCACCCCATTCTTCTCCCATTTTCGAGCCACCAAGTGCTTCTCTCCCAAATTCGATCTCTCCCATCCCATTTTGCTTGATCTCAGTCCCGATTTCGCTAAGTAAGGTATAAATCTACCTCTACTATTTACTAATTATAGTTTCCATGCCTTGGTTGGTTCGATTTCGGGACGAATTTAGGAATTAGGGTTTATGTGTAAGAATTGGGGCTTTGCTACTTTTAGGCTTGATTCGTGCAAATTAGCGAGTATATATGGAAATTGACGTTATTTTTGTTGATTTGGATGAGTTTATGCAATACTGCACTTATGTTCTTGGTAGTTTCTTGTTGGATTTTGAATTATTAGGAAATTATGCTCATTTCAATTTTAATCGGCAATGTAGACATGAAATTAAGTTGATTGTTGTTCGGTGCTACATTGTGATTATGTGTTGTTGCTCGAGTAATTGTTTCAATTTGTGGACAATTTCCATAAATTTTGTAAGTGCTCTTGGGATATGGTTTATTGTACACATAACATGCTCGATGAAATGCCACAAGGATCTCCATTCTTGTTTTAATGCGTTCCTTGTTCGGATTATGTTCTACTTGATGGGGTTCGATGATTAGGCTTGATGTTATATGGATTATTCATGTTAGGGGCCTATATTGATGTCTTTCTGTGTACTCCCGTTTGTTGACTATTGTGAGGGTTATAGCCTTATGTTTGGTATTGGACATTCTCGCAGGATGCTAATCTTTATGTGGATTGTTTTGGCCACTCTTATGTGCCCCCCGGGGCCTAAGAGACGGGCAGCACGGCGTGATGAGGCTGGCCCCAGTACTGCTGCTCCGGCGATGCCGGATACAGATGAGAGTGAGTCCGAGGAGGAGGAGGAGCAGCAGGGCCCGAGACTATGGGATCTTCCCTATGAGGAGCGTCCTCGCCGGCACGATAGACGTCGGTTCTCGTCTATGGCCGCTCAGGACTTCTACTGCGACTAGCTGCGCAGGAAACGGGCTTATGTTCCTGAGAGAGGCATCCGTCCCCGCATGATGGATGACGATAGAGTCCGGACAGTCTTAGATCACCTCCAGTGGACGGGGCTTTTGCGCCATCCTGAGGGTCCAGCTTCGGGGTATCTAGCTATGGAGGTTATCGCCAACATTGGCGGTTTAGGGGAGCACGATGACATGTCCCGTGTCTTGGTTCGCGGTCGCTACTTAGATTTCAGTGCTCGGGCGATCAACCTATATTTGAGTCTGCCCGACGAGGGCGTGTTTCGGCCACAGCCCGAGGGTCGCACACCCCCTCATGCATGGGGTGTCTTATGCACTGAGGTGCCACCACGGACCGAGCACGATTATGAGCTGCGGTTGACGATGATGGACACCCCTTGGCGTGCTCTTACTCAGATATGGTTAGGGCACGTCCGCCCGATCACTCGGAGCCACATCGCCCTAGACCATGTATACGAGACCATACACTTTATCGCCCGAGGCGGTAGAGTGAATGTGGGGGCTGGTATTGAGGACAACTTGAGGGGTATGCGTCGAGGCCGGGGTAGTAGGGTGATCACACATGTCCACCTCATTTGCGGTCTTTGTGCGGTACAGGGGGTACGTACTTCGCCGGAGACAGATCATTATGAGCTACATGCGGGTGATTATTACCTTATTCCGCGCTACACTGCTCGATGCACTGCCTTGCATCGCGGACGCGGAGCGCTTCTGGCCATGCTTCGACCGGAGCCCGAGGATGGTGGTTTGATTTTAGTCATCCCTCCAGAGCAGCCACCTCCACCTCCAGTAGCTCCACCTCCCGTAGTTCCACCGCAGGGCCAGGAGATGACACAGATGTTACAGATGATGCAGGAGATGCGGCTCGGGATGGATGCTGGGTTCGCAGCCGGGCAGGCGCGCTACAACGCCTTGGACGCCCGGATGGATTTGTATCAGGCCCGTATGGACATGATCACTACAAGGAAGATGGAGCAGCAGGCCACTATGACCGACATGTATGCCTACATGAGGCAGATGGACAAGTACATGCGTCGGCAGTTTCCACTGCCTGACCAGTGATCCTACGGTTCCTCTCCTTTACATTTTATTTGGGGTTTGTACTAGGAGTATTTTGTTTAGTCGTTTTTGCATAGGATTGTATGATGATGAAGTTGGTTGTGACTGCGTATTTTTCGTAGTTTTGTGATTTTCGTTATGTCATGTAGTATTACTGATGGGTTATCCGCGTTGACTGTTGTGCCCTAATATGATAATCGTTGGACGAGTATTTATTATATATACATATATATATATGTATTATTATTATTATTATCATATATATATATATTTGATTCAGGGTTCAGGGTTTAGGGTACCATTGTTTGATTATTATCTATCTAGCATACATATACTATTTATTTACTTATTTTAACAAATACTTTGTATATTTGGTTGATCCTAACAAGGATTTGAAAATGTAGAGAATAATTTAAATATATTTATGGTAATTTAAATATGAAGAGTAGTTCATAATATAAATACTTGAAATTTTATTGCTCAATAGAAAACCTTATTCGGATACAAGCCATAAAGTGATCGCAATACTAGTGATAATTTGAAAAGGGAAAGAATTAGTAATAATAATGATGCATCAAATATATAGATATATATTCCTAAGCATTGTTTTAAATATCCCCAAAAATTCCGAAATTTCGACCGAACTTTCGGGTTTCGAGACATCCCGAAGCGAAATTTCACATGCAATATTTTTTTGCAAAATTTCCATTGAAATTTCGCCCGAAATTCGAAATTTTCCGAAATTTGACCGAAATTTCCCGAATTTTTTTAAAAAATAATTTTTTCTAAATTTTAAAAATATATTTTTTAAAAAAAATTAAAAATTAAAAATTATTTTTCAACCCATATTGATGATGTCATCTAATTAACTTGTTTATCAATTTTAAGTCTCTTATCAATCAACATGGTGCATGGTATCAATAATATTACTAGCATATTATATCATTAAATGAGTATTGTTAGCATATTACTAATTTATATAGCAACAGAGATGAGGACTTTTGAAATATCTTCATTTTCAGCATCTCAGAAACTCGAATTAGTTTTCTCAAAAAATTACAAATATCTCCGAAATTTCCCCCGAAATTTCAAATATCTTCGAAATATCCCTAAATTTATATGTCCGATATAGATACCGAAACCGATTGTAACACCCCGGTTTTTGATAACCCAGGTCGGGATGTCACCGTCACACCTCCCTAGCAAGGCACGGTTTCTCCGAGCTTACTAAAGAGATGCAAGGCTATGTATTGCAGTATTTAAAATATTTAAAACACTTAAAAACAGCCCATACATTATAATTGAAAATAATATCATCATAGTGCAGCGGAAAATAATATTAAGTATAAGTATTGCAGCGGAAAGTTTAAATAGGCCAACATGGCCAAAACATGGGTTAAACAGGCCCGTTCATGTTATAGTCTAATGCAAAATCTAAAAACAAAGTTCCCAAAAATTCCCATGCAAGTACGTGCTCATGCATGCTCCACATACTCTGTACGAAAAAGGAAGGAAATGGTTTGGTCAGCACAACTTGCTGAGTAAGTTAACACATACATGATTGTGGGGTTTCAAAGCCATTAATCAATATTTAAATAAACGCATGCTAATAAATCATAAACAATTCAACTTAATTAACTAAATAATTTGCATAATTTAATTCATGGATTCTAACTAATAATACATTTAGCATAATTTAAATAAAAGCCATAATTAATTTAAATAAAGCACTAAATAATTTAAATGGACAATAAATAAATATTTTAATTATCCCCATTACACTCAAGATCTAGTTTTTCATGTATTTCACGATTGCATCGCAATCTCAATAAGTTTAGCCGGTAGCCCGGCGGCCGCAACCGTATCCGCCATACCCAGTACCACTCCGGAGTCTCGGGAAACCCATATGGATATTCTCGAGAGTGTAGGCCATATATCTCATGCCGTTTTGGCAATATATCTCAAATTTCGCGCGGGGTCACCATCGTCCACAACGGCACGAAGTGAATAGTTAGGGGGGCACCCGGCAGAGCACTCACCCCCTAATTTTAATTAATCAAGTTGTAAGGGGATTTTTCAAAATTCTTATTTCATGTATTTTATTTCAAAGGAAATTTCCAAACGTTTAAACCTTAAAGGCCAAATTCACCGTTTCAACAAGATTTTCAAAATTCGACTTCTACAAGATGCTGTTTACTCCAAAATTAATTAGAAATCCGTTTTAAGTCAGAAAATTCTGAAATTTTACCTGTGACTCGAAAACACAGAGAAGAACAAGTTTCGTGTTTTAAGTTTTCCGATCCGAGTTAAGGAAACAAGTCAAAAACGTAGATTTTCATCAGGATATTAATCTGTCTGAATTTTCACAGCAATAGTTTCTAAATTTCGAAATCTACCATAGCAAACGAACTCCAAATTTGATGCAATTTTACAGGAAGATGCTTAAGACATAGATCTACAAGTTTCATGTTCGACTAAAGTTCTAAATCGGCCTAGATCTATTGTCAAAATCGAGAACAAGTTCGGACTAAGATTCTGCCAAGATTTCAAGATCCAAGACTTGAACAGATCAGTTTAGGACGATTTCAGATAACAAAACTTGATGAAAAATTACGAAATTCTTACACAAACTAGATCAGTGTCTTAGAAACGTGTTTTGTGTTTTAAGTTTTTCCGTTTGAATAGTTTTAAGGGTTCGAAAAATTTATGAGAAAATGCTGCGCCGTAGGGTTTTTCATATTGACAGATTTTTAGTTTCTTGATTAGATCTTTACGTTAGGTGTATTTTAATTCGCCCAAAACCATAGTAAGGTTAACTTACAGGTTTATGGATGTTCCGGCTCGTCGATTCGAAGGCGTGGCTTCCAGTTCACCGTTTGTCTCCTTGATCCGTCGGGATCTTCGTTCTTGATCCGGATCGGGGTTCAGAATAGAAAAGAGGTTTAATTAGGATTCGTTTTCAAATCTTAAATGAAATAGAATGGACAGGGTCTTACCACGACGACGAGGGTCTCCAAATTTTGTACAAGTCTCAGTCTTTGAATGCCTTCGTGCCTCCGACGACTCCGGAATTAGGGTTTGATATGTAGAGAGATTTTCGTAGAGTTTGAAAAGTGTTCGGGGTCGAATAAGGCGATTATTTATAGATGTAGGAGACCTAGGAGATGTCCAAGGTCTGCCCTAGGGAGTCTTGAGCCGAAAGGTAAGCAACCGAAGTCGAAAAATCCGAAATCGGGCGAGAAAATCTCGCCTTGTTCGTTACTGCTCGCCGGCGCGGGGTTGGCGCGGCGTGTAACACCCCGGTTTTTGGTCACCCAGGTCGGGATGTCACCGCCACACCTCCCTAGCAAGACACGGTTTCTCTGAGCTTACTAAAGAGATGCATGGCTAGGTATTGCAGAATTCAAAATATATTTAAAAGCATTCAAAACAGCCCATACAATATAAGTTCGAAAATAATATCATAATGCAGCGGAAAACAATATCAGAGTATAAGTTTTACAGCGGAAAATGTAAATAGGACCAACATGGTCAAAACACGGGTTAAACAGGCCCGTTCATACTATAGTCTAATGCAAGAATTTAAATATAAAAGTTCCCAAAATCCCATGCATGTACATGCTCGAGTTCATTCCACATACTCTGTAAGAAAAAGGAAATAAATGGTTTGGTCAGCACAACTTGCTGAGTAAGTTAACACAGACATGATCATAGGGTTTAAAAGCCATTAATTTAACATTTAATGAAAGCATGATAATAAATCAAATGTAATTTAATTTAATTCGACTAACTAATTCATGGCTCCATTTAACAACACATTTCACTCGATTTAAAATATAGACCATAACTAATTAAATAAAGCATTTAAATAAATTTAAAGGACAATAAAAATAAATAATTTAATTTAATTCCCCCTTAATTTAATTTAAATATCCGATTCAAGTCCGAAAATTCTAAAATTTTACCAGTAACTCGGAATCATAGAGATAAACAAGTTTCATGTTTTAAGTTTTTCGATCCGAGATACGGAAGTAATAGAAAAACGTCAATCTTTAACAGGGTAATAATCTGTCCAAATTTCATGTACAGCAGTTTCAAGATTTCGAGATCTACCATAGCAAATCAACTCCAAATTTAACGATATTTTACAGAAACCTTCTTAAGACAATTATCTACAACTTCCATGTTCGGCTAAAGATCTAATTCGGCCTAGAACCCTAGTCAAAAACACCTACAAGTTCTGACCTAAGTTCTGCCAAGAAATTCAAGATTCAAATTTAAATAGTCCGGTTCCGAGTCGATTTCAGATACCAAATTATCACGAAAAATTCTGAAAATTTTATAGAAGATAGATCTAAGCCTTTGGAACCTTTTTTGTGTTTTAAGCTTTCTCGTTTGAAGAATTTTAAGGGTTCGGAAAAATCATGCAAAAACACTGCGCCGGTAAAGATTCTGTTTTGAAAGATTTTATGTTATTGGTTCAAATCTTTATATTAAAGTGTTTTAGTTACTCCCAAAACCACGTAAGTATTAACTTACAGATTTGTAGTCGTCTGGGAATGTCGATTTTGGAGGCGTGGCTTCCAGTCCACCGTTTATCTCCTCGATTCGTCGGGTTCTTCGTTCTAGATCCGATTCGGGGCGTAGAGAAGAAAAAGACGAAGTTAGGATTCGTTTTCGAATCGTATATGGAATAAGGTTCAGATCAGAACTTACCACAACGTTGGAGATCTTCCGATTTTCGTCCAAACAATCCTCGCCTTGGTTTCGTGCCTCCGACGACTCCGGAATTAGGGTTTTCAAACGTATAGAGAGTTGTAGGGTTTTGGAAAGTGTTCGGGGCTGACTAGAGGTCTTATTTATAGATAGGCACGACCTAGGGACGTCCAAGGTCGGCCTTGGTGAGTCTTGAGCCGAAAGGAATACAACCGAAGTCGGAAAATCCGGATTCTGGCGAGTGAATCTCGCAACAAGCGATTTCGCTCGCTGGCGCGGCCGTGGCGCGCCGTTTAGCCAATGACCGCGCGGCCACCGTGCGGCTGCCGTCTGGACTTCGGTCCGGGCGGGTCGTGCTTTTCCTCCTCTCTTTCGGATTTCTATCCCTCTATGTTCTCGGATTCGGATTTCCGGGGTATCTTCGGGTTCCTACTTCCTCTCTAAATTTTCACTCGTGTCTACATGTATGTTTGGACTCAAATTCTCGAGTTCCTTGATGTCGGGTTTCGGTGTATTTATTCGATTAAATTGTCTTGAGTATTGGAACTTTAATTCCTTTTTAGATTAGACTTAATTTCTCATTTCTTTTTCTCTTTATTTATTTAGTGTATTTATTTATTATTTATTTATTCAATTATTTGTTTTATATTGCAAAATTCTCGGATATTACAGTCTACCCTCCTTAAGAATCAACTTCGTCCTCGAAGTTGTGTTTCGGCTTCTCTCACGCTAAGGTCTTTTTTGTTTGTTTTATTATTTTGTGACTGAACTTAGAATTAAAACTTCTAAGCTGCCTACGTACCCTATGAAGGGATCAAGCCATAACGTAGTTCAAAATAATTTGAATTTGTTTGTTTGTTTACAAAAGATGCACGAAAACACGAAAAAAATGGGTATGACATCCTCTCTCCCTTAAGATTACAGTTATGTCCCCATAACTGTGTCTTCGTCGGTTTGGAACAGTGTCGGGTATCGCTCTCTAATGTCGGATTCTAACTCCCAAGTTGCCGTCTCACTTTCATGGTTTGACCAAAGAACTTTGACCATCTTGACGGTCTTATTCCTCGTTACTCGCTCCTTAACATCTAGAACTCGCACTGGGACTTCTTCGTAAGTCAGATCGTCATCGAGTTCGATCACTTCCGGTTGAAGTACATGTGTCGGGTCTGGCACATATTTCTTTAGTTGTGAAACATGGAAGACATTATGTACTCGGTCTAATTGTGGTGGTAAAGCCAGTCGGTAGGCCAAATTTCCGACTCGTTCTAGAATTTCATAAGGTCTTATGTATCGAGGACTCAACTTTCCTCGTTTGCCGAAGTGCATCACCCCCTTCATGGGTAATATCTTTAGCATGACCCTATCTCCCACTTGGAATTCTAGATCTCGTCGTCTCACGTCAGCGTAACTCTTTTGACGGTCTTGAGCGGCTTTCATTTTCCCTTGAATCACCTTTATTTGTTGAGCCATTTCTTCGACAAGTTGTGGTCCGACTACCACCGACTTATCGTTTTCTTCCCAACTCAACGAGCTTCGGCACTTTCGTCTATACAACGCCTCGAAAGGTGCCATGCCGATGCTAGCATGGTAGCTATTGTTATAGGAAAACTCAATTAAGGGTAAATGAGCTTCCCAACTTCCCTTAAATTCCAACACACATGCTCTCAGCATGTCTTCTAGTGTTTGGATCGTTCTCTCGGTTTGTCCATCCGTCATCGGGTGGAATGCGGTGCTCATTTTGATTTGAGTACCGAGAGCTTTTTGTAACTCCGTCCAAAAATGAGAGACAAATCTACTGTCTCTGTCGGAAATGATGTCATGTGGTACTCCATGTCTTCGTACCACATTATCAACGTAGGCTCGGGCCAATTGGTCCATAGTCCACGTGTCCTTCATTGGGATAAATATGGCCGTCTTCGTTAGCCTATCCAAAATCACCCAAATCTTGTTCATGCCTTTAGGTGATCGGGGTAATCCCGAGACAAAATCCATTGAAATGCTATCCCACTTCCAACTTGGAATTTCTAGTGGTTGCATCAACCCTAAGGGTTTATGTCTCACTGCCTTAACCTTTTTGCAGGTGAGGCATTTCGCCACGAAGTTTGCCACTTCCTTCTTCATTCCCGGCCACCAATAGATCTTCTTCAGATCTTTGTGAAGTTTGTCACCTCCGGGATGCACGGAATATGGCGTGTTATGTTCTTCCTCCATCAACCTTTGCTTCAACTCGGCATACTTCTGGGGTACGCACCATCTCCCCTTGAAGCGAATGCTTTCATCCTCGTGGATAGCAAATCCTAATGCCTTACCCTCGGCAATAGACGCCTTTATCTTCTCGAGTTTTGCATCGCCCGGTTGAGCGAGCTTAATCTCGTCCAATATTGGAGTTTCCACGACCATGGCGTTGATCGTTTCACTTACTGTGCCCGGATGCACAAGTTCTACATCTAATCTCGCCAGATCCATATACAATGCCGGCGAAATTACCAACGAGTTCGTCACATGTTGGGTTTTCCGGCTTAGGGCATCGGCTACTACATTCGCCTTCCCTTCGTGGTAGGATATCTCTAAATCATAGTCTTTAATAAGTTCCAACCACCTTCGCTGTCTTAAATTCAACTCCTTCTGAGTGAATATATATTTCAAGCTCTTGTGGTCGGTGAACATTCGACACTTTCGCCCGTAAAGATAATGTCTCCATATCTTTAGAGCGAATACGACCGCTACCAACTCCAGGTCGTGTGTCGGGTAATTCTCCTCGTGAGGTTTCAGTTTGCGTGATGCGTATGCAACGACCCTTGAGTCTTGCATCAAGACACAACCTGAACCTTCCTTCGAAGCGTCGCTGTAAACTTCGAAGTCACCATTCTCTGATGGTACTGTCAATACGTGTGTCGTTGTGGGTCGTTTCTTCAACTCTTGAAACGCAGCTTCATACGCGTCGGGCCACTCGTATTTGACTCCTTTCTTCAGTAGCTGGGTTAAAGGACGTGCGATTTTCAAGAAATCCTTCACGAAACGTCTATAGTATCCAGCCAATCCAAGGAAACTCCTTATTTCCGTTGGACTTGTCGGCGCTGCCCATTCCGTCACGGCAGAAACTTTCGCCGGATCCACTGAGACTCCATCAGCGGATACTATATGTCCAAGAAATGCTACCTCCTTCAACCAAAAATCGCATTTGGACAACTTGCCGTATAGTTGGTTGTGTAAAATAATAGAAGGTAAGGAGAATAAAAATAAATTAAAAAAACATTTTTCGTGGCCCGCGCGGTGTCCGCGCGGCTGCGCGCGGTGACCGCGCGGCCACAGCAGTTCGAGAAAATGGGGCTCGCGCCCCGCGCGAGCCGCTCTCCCCATTTTCACTTCCGAGGCTTCTTCTAGTTTGCTCCCAAATTCGCTCTCTCATCCTCCAATTCTTCCATTCCCGACTTCGATTTTGCTTTGTAAGGTATGTTTTTATTACTTCTACTTGCCAATTTCAGTTTTTATGCTTTGATTAGCTTTGATTTTTGGGTGAATTTCGAAATTAGGGTTTAGGGATTATAATTCGGGATTTGTTGTTTTTAGGCTTGATTCGTGCAATTAGCGAGTTCATGTGATACTTGGTGCTTATTTTGTTAATTAGGTAGTGTTGTGTGGTAATGTATGCCCATTTTGGGATAGTTTCTATTAGAATTTGGGTATTAGGACGGATATGGAGCTTTCGAATTATGTTGGTATTGTGGATATGAGAATGGTTTAATTGTTATTATTTATCGACATATTGCGATTATTGGTCGTTTTTTAAATGCTTTGTTTGGTTTTGTGGAAAATTCCCCTATGTTTGTAGGTAAACTTTAAACTTGGTTAATTGCGCACTTAACGTGTTCGATGAAATGCCACAATGGGTTTTGGACTTTATTTGGGCACATTCTTTGGTTTGCTTACTTTCTAGTCTATATTGGCAAACTATTAGATTAGATACCCTCTTAGATTGCTCACATTGGAGCCTATACTTAATGTTCTTGCGTATTTCTACTATATAATTATTGTGTAGAAATTCACCTTTTGATTGGTATTGGTTGGGTATTTGCAGGATGTTGCTTTTCTTGTGGGTTGTCTGGGCATCTCTTATGGTTCTTCCGGGGGCCAAGAGACGAGCCACTCGGCGTGACGCAGCTGGCCCTAGTACTGCTGCTCCGGTGATGCCGGATACTGATGATAGTGAGTCTGAGGGGGTCGAGGAGCAGAGGGGTCCGAGACTCAGGGGTCTTTCTGACGAGGTGCGTCCCCGCCGACACGATAGGTATCAGTTTGCAACGATGGCTTTACAGGAGTTCTATTTCGACGAGCTTCATCGGAACAGGGCTTATGTTCCGGAGAGAGGCATGTATCCTCGTCATTTAGATGATGAAAGGGTTAGGGCGGTTTTGGACCATCTTCAGTGGACTGGACTCTCGCGCCATCCCGAGGGCATTGCTTCTGGTTATTTAGCTATGGAGGTCATAGCCAACATTGGCGGTCTTGGGGAGAACAGCGACTTATCTCAAGTCTGGGTTTGTGGTCGCTACCTAGATTTCAGTGCTCAGGCGATCAACGTCTACTTCGGTCTCCCTGACGACGGCGTATTTCGGCCACAGCCTGAGGGTCGTATACCCCCGCCTGCGTGGGGTGTTTTGTGCACTGAGGTGGCGCCTCGGCTAGAGCACGGTCACGAGCTGCGGCTGGCGACGATGGACTCACCGTGGCGTGAGCTTGCTCAGATACGGTTAGGGCGCGTCCGACCGATTACCCGGAGCCATATCGTCCTAGATCATGTCTTTGAGACCATTTGTTTTATCGCCCGAGGTGGTAGGGTGAATGTTGGGGCTTGTATCGCGGATAATCTGAGGGGTATGCGCCGTGGACGAGGGAGTAGGGTGATCACTCATGTTCACCTTATTTGTGGTTTGTGTGCGGCTCAGGGGATCTGTACGGCACTGGAGACGGATCCTTACGAGTTAGCTACTGGTGACTACTACCGTATCCCTACCTACGCTGCTCGACGCGGTGCTTTGCGACAGGGAGCTCCTCGGGCTGTCCTTCGCCCGGAGCCCGATGGTGATGGTTTGATTCTAGCTGTTCCTCCTGAGCAGCCACCCCCACCTCCCGTGGTTCCCCAGCAGGATCAGGAGATGCCGCAGATACTTCAGATGATGCAGGGTATGCAGCTTAGTATAGATGCTGGGTTCGCAGCTGGGCAGGCTCGTTATGATGCTTTGGATGCCAGGATGGATCTATACCAGGCTCGCATGGATACGATCACTACGAGGCAGCTGGAGCAGCAGGCCACCATGACCGACATGTATGCCTACATTCGTCAGATGGACGTGTATATGCGTCGTCAGTTTCCGCCTCCCGACCAGTGATCTTTCGTCCCTGCATCTCCATTTAGGCTCGTAGTGGTAGTGGTTTATTCGGTTGTTTTTCTATGAGACTGTATAACAGTGATCTTGCTGATTATGTTTAGTAGTTTATGCTTCCGTTGTACCCATGCTTAGTTGTTTGGTTTGACTATTGTCGTTTAGAGAAAATGTGTTTGAACCATTCCGTTTTCCTTCTATGACATGCGTTGTTTTTTTTTCTTTTTTTTTTCGATTTATTATAAATAAATCGGGCATTTTATTTCCTTAAATGAAATTTTTAGTACAAGCGAGAAGGTATACAAAAGTAGAAATATTTTCCTAGCAAAATAGTATCTACTATAAATAGAGTCCCTAGCGTCTCAAGACGTCCTCCGGTGGGGTAGCGGGATCCTCCTCCGGGTCTTCCTCCTAAGAGCTTGGCGGCAATAGGTCGTCAAAGATGTGATTCAAGTCCTCCCCGTGAGCATCAACGTGTTCCTTCAATATTAGGTTTTGTGTAGTGAGGGTTTGGACTTGGCGTTCGAGTTGGTTTATGCGGTGGTGGTCCGTCTCTCTTAAGTTGCCCATGTGGTGCAGATTTGCCTCCAAGTGAGCTATACGTTGTTTCATTTGTTCTATGGTTTGTTGGGAGTCGAAGTGAGCGTTCATCATTTTGATCATCAAGTTCATCATGTCTTGACTAGCCATCTAGCGCAAGCAAAAGATCTAAGTTAAAATTCGCCACGATTCTAAGTTATAATTCGCCAAGATGCTAAGTTAAAATTCGCAAAGATTCTAAGTTCTCTGAATAAAGAAAATGCATTATGCAAATGCAAATGATGATTTCCCCCAAAAATAATTTAAGCACTGTATATATATATTTTTTTCTAATTCCCATGGGTTTTAAAAATAAAAATTTATTCCATGGAAATAATACTTTAAAAATTTAAAATAATAGCCAAAATGCTAGTGCACACTTAAAAATAATAATAATAATAATAATAATAATAATAATAATAATAATAGTTTAAAAATAATAATGGTTTAAAAATAATAGTTTAAAAATAGCCGGGCTCTGATACCAACTTGTAACATCCCGGCTTTTGGTCACCCAGGTCGGGATGTCACCGCCACACCTCCCTAGCAAGACACGGTTTTTCCGAGCTTACTAAAGAGATGCAATGCTAGGTATTGCAGAATTCAAAATATATTTAAAAGCATTCAAAACAGCCCATACAATATAAGTTCGAAAATAATATCATAATGCAGCGGAAAACAATATCAGAGTATAAATTTTACAGCGGAAAATGTAAATAGGACCAACATGGTCAAAACACGGGTTAAACATGCCCGTTCATACTATAGTCTAATGCAAGTTTAAATATAAAAGTTCCCAAAATCCCATGCATGTACATGCTCGAGTTCATTCCACATACTCTGTAAGAAAAAGGAAATAAATGGTTTGGTCAGCACAACTTGCTGAGTAAGTTAACACAGACATGATCGTAGGGTTTAAAAGCCATTAATTTAACATTTAATGAAAGCATGATAATAAATCACATGTAATTTAATTTAATTCGACTAACTAATTCATGGCTCCATTTAACAACACATTTCACTCGATTTAAAATATAGACCATAACTAATTAAATAAAGCATTTAAATAAATTTAAAGGACAATAAAAATAAATAATTTAATTTAATTCCCCCTTACACCCAAGATTTCACAATTTCAAGTATTTCACGATTGCATTGCAATCTCAACAAATTTAGCCGGTAGTCCGGCGGCCGCAGCCGTATCCGCCATACCCAGTACCACTTCGGAGCCTCGGGAAACCCAAATGGATATTCACGAGAGTGTAGGCCCTTTTCTTGTGCCGTTTTGGCAATGTAATTTTCGCGCGGGGTCACCATCGTCCATAAAGGCACGAAGTGAATAGTTAGGGGGCACCCTGCAGAGCACTCACCCCTAATTTTAATTGATCAAGTTTGTGAGGGGATTTATTTCCAAAATTCTGATTTCACTTAATTTATTTAAAAAGATATTTTGACTCGTTTTAACCTTACAGGCTAATTTCACCGTTTCAACAAGATATCAAGATTTGACTCCGGTAAACACTGTTTACTCTAAAACTCATTAAAAATCAGATTCAAGTCCGAAAATTCTAAAATTTTACCAGTGACTCGGAATCTCTACTGAATCATAGAGATGAACAAGTTTCATGTTTTAAATTTTTCGATCCGAGATACGGAAGTAATAGAAAAACGTCAATTTTTAATAGGGTAATAATCTGTCCAAATTTCATGTACAACAGTTTCAAGATTTCGAGATCTATCATAGCAAATAAACTCCAAATTTAATGAAATTTTACAGAGACCTTCTTAAGATAATTATCTACAACTTCCATGTTCGTCTAAAGATCTAATTCGGCCTAGAACCTTAGTCAAAAATGCCTACAAGTTCTGACCTAAGTTCTACCAAGAAATTTTAACAGTCCGGTTCCGGGTCGATTTCAGATAACAAATCATCACAAAAAATTCTGATAATTTTACAGGAGATAGATCTACGCCTTAAGAACGTTTTTCTTGTTTTAAGCTTTCTCTTTTGAAGAATTTTAAGGGTTCGGAAAAATCATGCAAAAATACTGCGCTGGTAAAGATTCCGTTTTGACAGATTTTAAGTTATTGGTTCAAATCTTTAGATTAAAGTGTTTTAGTTACTCCCAAAACCACGTAAGTATTAACTTACAGATTTGTAGTCATCTGGGAATGTCGATTTTGGAGGCGTGGCTTCCAGTCCACCGTTTATCTCCTCGGTTCGTCGGGTTCTTCGTTCTAGATCCGATACGGGGCGTAGAGAAGAAAAAGACGAAGTTAGGATTCGTTTTCGAATCGTATATAGAATAAGGTTCGGATCAGAACTTAACCACAACGTTGGAGATCTTCCAATTTTCGTCCAAACAGTCCTCGCCTTGGTTTCGTGCCTCCGACGACTCCGGAATTAGGGTTTTCGAACGTATAGAGAGTTATAGGGTTTTGAAAAGTGTTCGGGGCTGACAAGAGGTCTTATTATAGATAGGCACGACCTAGGGACGTCCAAGGTCGGCCTTAGTGAGTCTTGAGCTGAAAGGAATACAACCAAAGTCGGAAAATACGGATTCGGGCGAGTGAATATCGCAACGAGCGATTCTGCTCGCTGGCGCGGCCGTGGCGCGCCGTTTAGCCAATGACCCCGCGGCCACCCCGCGGCTGCCGCCTGGACTTCGGTCCGGGCGGGTCGTGCGATCCGTCATGCTTTTCCTCGTCTCTTCCGGACTTCTATCCCTCTATGTTCTCGGATTCGGATTTCCGGGGTATCTTCGGGTTCCTACTTCCTCTCTAAATTTTCACTCGGATCTACATGTATGTTTGGACTCGAATTCTGGAGTTCCTTCATGTCGGGTTTCAGTGTACAATTTATTCGATTAAATTGTCTTGAGTATTGGAACTTTAATTTCTTTTTGGATTAGACTTCATTTCTCATTTCTTTTTCTCTTTATTTATTTAGTGTATTTATTTATTTATTATTTATTTATTTAATTATTTGTTTTATGTTGCAAAATTCTCGGGTATTACACGGCGATTGAAGAAACCCCGCGCGGCCACCGTCTGGACTTCGGTCCGGGCGGGTCGTGCGATCCGTCGAGTCTTTCCTCCTCTCTTTCGGACTTCTATCCCTCTATATTCTCGAACTCCGATTTCCAATCTTAATTTTATTCGGATCTGAATTTACATTTGGACTCGAATTATTGAGTCCAACAATGTTGGGTTCCCGTGTAACAATTTATTTAATTAAATTGTCTTCGGCTTCATGGGTACTCGGAGCTTTAAATTAAATTTCATTTCTCATTTCCTTTATATTTATTTATTCATGTAATATATTTATTTATTTATTGTATCTAATTATTTATTTTATGTTGCAAAATTCCCGGGTATTACACCGATATTTAAAACCTTGTTCCTAAGTATAGGGGAAATGAGGGGCCGGATCCTCCATGGGCTTGCTGTCTAGTTGGACCCCGTAGCATTGGGCGCAGGCTCTGGGTTTTGAAGAATCGCGCCATCGGCTAGGTTGGCTAGGTTAGTCTGGTCCCACGCCACATGCCCTATTTGTGTCTCTACATCATTATTCTTGGTCCGGAGTTCAGCCTCTTGGGCTTGGAGTTTAGTGACTTGGACTTTGAGTTGGGTTAGATCGTGTTGGTCCGCTTCTCTTAGATTCGCTAGGTGGGCCATGTTAGCATTCAGCTGTTC
The DNA here is from genome assembly GCA_030278955.1 of Hygrophila difformis. Classification (NCBI taxonomy): domain Eukaryota; kingdom Viridiplantae; phylum Streptophyta; class Magnoliopsida; order Lamiales; family Acanthaceae; genus Hygrophila; species Hygrophila difformis. Next base: position 52,913,683 of record JAOANR010000008.1, read on the forward strand.
TACCCGCAATTAGAAATTGATCACCATATTCGCGTTTGGTTCGGCCATCTAGTGTTAACAAGATAAGTTAGAGTTAGAATATGTTTAGAATAAAGTTAGGAAATGCAAGAATTTAAATCTACATGCAATATGCATATGCAATCCCCCCAATAAAATTTAATTTATGCATGCATTTATTTATCCATGGGTTTTAAAATAAATTTATTTTCATGGATACTCTAAAAATAAGGGTAAAATGTTTGGGCCACTATATTGGGCCAAAAGTAATAGTTTCTTGGGCTCAAATAAAAGTATAGGTGCTCAAGAATTTTGGGCTTTAAAATAATACTTATAAGTAAAATAATTTGGGCTAAAAGTTTGGGCTCCAAAAGTGATAGTTTTAAAATAATGGTTTTAAAAATAATACTAGTTTTTAAAATAATAGGTTTAAAAATAATAATAGCTTTAAAATATTCCAGGCTCTGATACCAACTTGTAACACCCGGTTTTGGTAACCCAGGCCGGGATGCCACCGCCACACCTCCCAAGCAAGACACGACTTCATTCGAGCTCACTTGAGAGATGCAAGGCTAAAGGTATTTCAAAAATGATTTAAAAACAAGTTCGGAAATACTTAAATTAAAAATAGAGTAATCATCATCCATGCACAATAATAAGTAAGTTTGTAGCGGAATTTAAATAAAGGGCCAACATGGCCAAAACACGGGTTAACAGGCCCGTATGCAAGCCATATGGAATGATAAAGTGAATGTCCAAAATGATCCCCCAATGCATGATCATGCTTCGTACTCTGTAATAGAAAAATATAGAACAACGTTTATCAGTATAAAATAATACTGAGTAAGACAATCCCTAACGTAGCAATAAAGGGGTTTTAAAATTTTAATAAATAAAAATACATTTTTAAGCATGCATACTTAAAACATGAATTTGACTAATTTATAGACAATAATTTAATTCACATATTCTCATAGCTAAATTAAATTTTAAAAGGATAATTTAAGGTATAGGCATAATTTTAAAACATGGAAACATAAATAAATTAATAACATGAGTAAAGACATAATTTAAAAGAGAAATAAAGTCTTTTAATTTTTCCCCGTTAACTAAGAAGAGAACCAAGTTTCTCAAGTATCACGTTTCTCAAGTATCCAATTTCAGAATCGCCGAAGCAATCCGCTTATCGCGCCATACACAGTACCACTCCGGAGCCTCGAGTAACCCATACGGATACACACGAGAGTGTATACTAGTTTTCATTGGCCGTTTTGGCAATATTTCATATCGTCCATTCAGGCACGAGTTTCAAGTTAGAGGGGCATCCCTACTTCACGTGGAGATCTAGCTCAGCCTAGATTAATGGGTTTTCGAAAAATGTTTTTATTATTAAGACAAAGCTCGCAAATCGTGTGTTTTTCAAAAGTTGAGTTTTTCAACATATCAACCAAAGTCGTTTGCACAGTTTACGCCATTTCAGTTTAATAATTCAATTTAAGAGCAATCGACTTGAAATTCGTACAGCACCTCAAAAACATGCTAACGAACAATTTTCGTGTTTTAAGTTTCTCGAAATTAGGTAAGGAAACAAGTGAAATTTTACAATCTTTTCAAAAAGCAATTTCTCCCACAGTTTCGGAAAACAGCGCACTGATTTTCAAACAGGTTTTCGACCTAGCAAACGAACTCCAAAATGTATGAAAATTTGCAGGCACTTACACGACACAAAATAAACAAGTTTTATTAGAGGCATTTTGTCCGAAATACATTATGGATTAGATCAGATTCACACATAAATTTTGGGTAGAAAATCTGTCAGAGTTTTGTTTCAAAAATGCAGACTGTTTAGATCGGTTTTGAAGACACAAACATTAATGAAAATCCACAAAATTTTAACCACATATTCTTCAGACAATTATTTACAACTTTCATGTTTACACCAAAGATTAGTTTTAAAGGAATCCATAAGAAAAATGCCAAGGAATTCGAACACTCAAATCTGTCAACTTTTCGGTTTTGTTAAAAAATCTCAGAAAATACCAGACGGCTTTTGGGGAATCAAATCTTGATGAAAATGCATGAAAATTTGACACAACCTAGAATAAGATGTTAGGAACAAATCTCTAGTTCGGAATTTTCCATTTCGGATTCTCAAAATAGGGGTTTTCTTTAGATTTCAGAAAACGCATAAAGGTGAATCTTTTAAGTTCGATTTTTATGTTCGATTAAATCTAGTGATACGAACGATCCAGCCACCAATATTGATCCATAAGGCATTATCTTATTTGATTTGAGTTCTAAGTCATCTTTGGATCGTCCGGCATCTACGGATTGCCACGAACGGATCTCCTCAACTTGATTTCCTCTTCCTTTAGCCACGAACCGAAATCGCAAGTAAAAATCCATAGTTAGATCGAATTTTTGGATTCGAAAAGGTGTAGGAAAACTTAAAAAACACTCACCAACGTCCTAGGGGTCTGTCTTCTCCTTCTCAAGTCCCTCTTGCTCGGATTTGGTCGTCGGAAACTCAAGAACACAAGGGAATTTTTGGGATTTTCTGTTTGGGAGAGCTTGGGAGAGAGTTTGGAAGACAATGGGTGAATGGAATCTGATGAGAATGGCCAAAGATCAGCCTCAATTCGTCCATATACTCCTTCCATCGTCTGGGATCGAGTTACCAAAGTCGGGGGTCGAAAATAAGGTAAGAAATCGCCGAAAATCGCAAGATGATCGCATCTTGTTGAGTCACGCGGCCGTGGCGCGGGATTCTCCCAGACTGCGCGGCTCCGGGCCGGGCTGTGCGATCCGTCGGGCCTTTGCTTCTCTCTTTCGGGTTTCTATCCTTCTACGTTCTCGGGCTCGATTTTTCGGGTCATTCCCGGATTATGGTTCCTATCTTAAATTTATTTCGTCTCTAATTGATTTCGTATTCGAATTCTTGAGTTCGTCGCGTTTAGATTCGTCAGCTTTTGAATTCGTCGTCTTTTGACTCCCGTGGAATGATTTATTTATTTAAATCATTTCCGACTTCACGGGTTCTTGGAATTAAAATTCTCTTACTCTTTGAATCTAATTCCATCTCTTTTTTTTTATAAAAATTACGGGTATTAAAACAGTACTCAGTTTCCAGGAGATCTGCTAAACAAACATTAACTACTACATCTTCCAATCATGGTGAAATATTGGCAATTCATGAAGCCAGTCGAGAATGTGTTTGGTTAAGATCAATGATCCATCATATCCTGAAGAATTGTGGGTTAATATCTGATAAAAAGCTTCCCCCAACATTATTGTATGAAGATAATGCATCTTGCATAGCTCAATTGAAAAGGAGGATATATCAAGGGAGATCGAACAAAGCATATTTCGCCAAAGTTCTTCTTCACTCATGATCTTCAAAAGAATGGTGAAATTGAAGTGCAGCAAGTTCGATCAGACAATAATCTGGCAGATGTATTGACCAAGGCATTGCCGACCGCAACATTCGAGAAACTTGTGAATGGAATTGGAATGCGGCGGCTTAAAGATCTCCAATGATGTACAAAACAGGGGGAGTAATAAATACAAGAATACTGTACTCTTTTTCCTTCACTAGGATTTTTTTCCCCACTGGATTTTTTCATAGTACGGTTTTAACGAGGCATATTCTTTGTATATAGGACATCCAAAGGGGGAGTGTTACACACGTAGGTGTGTAGGTTGGATGTCTTCACTACATAATACTACAAGAAGTATGTGGTATTGTGTATTGCAGTACATAGTACTACAGTCTAAATGTATTCTTGTGTATTGTAGTACATAGTAGTACAGCCTACATGTAGTCTTGTGTATTGTAGTACATAGTAGTACAATTTAAATGTAGTCTTGTATGAATCACTATAAATAGCTGAGTAATGGAACGAGGATAAGAGACTTCCTCTTCAATCTCTCAACATAGTTCTCTAATTCACTGCATTCCCCTGCTATTTCCGTTCCTACGCTTAATTGTCTTCATTTATGTTCTTCAAGCCTATATACATAAGCTAATAGGTCTATAGAAGTTATTTCTATAACAGAATTGAAGTGAATTTGAGCCACAGAATTCAAGAGGGAATCAATTCTCTTGTTTGGTGGAGTAGAGAATTCAATATAGAAACGGAACATGGAATTAAAAAATATAATGGGTTAATAATCAATTTAGGTCATAACAAGTAGTCATTTCTACTTTTGGACCATAATAAATTTGAATTATGATTTTCGGCCATTACAAACCATTTTTGTTAAATTTTAGGCCATCCAGACTTTTTAAAATAATAGTTGACCCCACCAACTTTTCTTTATTATATTTTGACCCCATCAGTTGACTTATCAACTTTTAGAGGCCGTTTGGAATGGCTTCTAGAGAGGTGCTTTTGGCTTTTGCTTCTGCCAAAAGCACTTCTAATGGAAATTAGGTGTTTGTTTTGGCTTTTAAGAAAAAGCAAAAGCACCTCGAAAAGCCAAAAAAGTGCTTCTGGGAGAAGCAGCCCAGGGGGTGCTTCTCCCAAAAGCAGAAGCCAAAAGCAACTCGTAAAATGTGCAAGGACTTAAATACCCCCACTACTTAATATAAATTACACTATAAATATATCTTATTATCATATTAAGTATCACGTCCTTTTTGGTAATTACTACATTCCAAAAGCACTTTTTATTTTTATTCATCCAAACATATTTTTTAGAAAAAGCCGCTTTTCAAACATTCCGTCCAAACACAAAAGTTACATGCTTTTGCTTTTGACTTCTGCTTCTGCTTCTACTTTTGGCTTCTGCTTTTTTCAAAGCCAATCCAAACGGGCCCTTATTCTATTACATTTTGACCCCAAACTTTAGATTTTTCATTGAATTTAGTCCAATAACAACCCATTATGCTTCCGATTATTAAATTAAGCACTAAACTTCATACCTTGAGTTTGACCGCCCTGCTGTTGGGTTTCCTAAGCTCCAGAATTTTACGGGCTTCCTCCAACAACGCAGCCGCGACCGATGGTTCGCCGATTCTTGGCTCCTTTAGCAACAAACAGCACAGTCCTATTTCGTTTCCTACCTTAGGATGTAACAAGATATGGGTAAAGGGTTTTAACTTAAATTATCAGAATATTTGGAATACTGGAAGCCTGGATTTTATTGAAGAAATATTAAAAATATTATTCAGACATAATTTTCCCTAATGGAGAAGACAGACACTTAGCTCCTCATGTTGGATGCACCCCATACTATTACAAGCACAAAAGGCAATTTGCAGAAAGGGAAATATTACAAATGTTTTGAAGAGTTGGGAGGATTTTTTGATGCCTTCCATCTGCTTCAAACTTCTCTATTTATAGGCGCCCGCGAACTTCAATCCTGGATTCCAATCTTCCTCTAATTCCGTGTGACGTCACTGCGTTTGTCACATAGCATTAATTTTCATAGGCTACATTATTGTTCTTCAGAAATTATTGTATTTAGGTGGCTATTTTGTCAACTCTCCACCTCCCTTTGTCGACCATTATTTGCCAACTACATCTCTTTACCTTGTCGTCCATTCATGGTGGGGTATTGCTGACACCTCTTTTTTCTCTTACATCCAGCTGTTCTCACTTTGGCTTGTGAAAGTTTTTTGGACGTTTCTTCCCTTTTTCTGACTTTAATGTTGCAGATCTGACTTTGTTCGAGGGGGATGAGGAAGATCATGATCGGTTGATGGATCAACCTCCCCAAGGGGGTGGGGATGGCATGGAAGTCGGAACCAGAGCACTACTGATCCTCGCATTTCCCAAAGGACTGGTGTCCCAACAACGTTCCAGAAGATTCATGAAACTTTTGACAATTTCCTACACGAGTATTTTATAAAATATATCAAGTTCGAATTTATTAAATGAAAAGAGTTATGATTCTTGGGAAAGGGGTTTAAGGATATATTCCACTTTTTATTACTCATGTGGGAGACTTTGATCTCAAATGGCGTTGTGGAACTCCCCGGCATGAAACTTTTAACAATTCCATGCTATGGAGATCCTTACCATGAAACTTTTGACAAGTTCCCACTATATGAGTATTCTCTGAAAATCAATAATCCCGGTTTTCAGTTTTAGTTAGAGAAACCGATTTATGAAGATGGAGTTGGAATTAGGGATATATTAATAGGTTGTCACGTTTTTATTACTCGTGTTAAGAAACTGTGCCCCCGAAAGCGCACGGTGTCAAAAATTGCAGTAATTTATAGTAAGACCGGATCGTTCACTGGAGGATGTGCGATAGAAGCAGGTCCCACGCCGTTTTACTAGATTTTCCACTCATATTGCTCAAATCAGTTTTGAAGTTGGACTAACAACTACATGACTGAATTTAATCTACATTATGAAAGCGGTTAAATAAACTAAAGAGCATGCTGGTATTGAATCTAAAGGGCAGGTGGAAGATAGTTCCACAAAAACAATAAAAGCTATAAATCTATGCTATAATATCTATGAAGCTGATTCAAAATGATGACAGAATGGACAGAGAGAAGAGAATAAAGATTGGACAAGATTTAGATAAAACATAATTAAACTTCCATTTTTATACACAGATCTTTGCTTGGGATAATCCTGTCAGAAAGCTAATTCTCATGCTCTCAGCACCATGTTCCCTTTAACAGACAGGTACTTACAGTGTGAGTTTACATGTTCTTAAGACCACAAGTTCTAAGATACCACAGATTCATAACTGCCCCGGCCAGGGTATGATATTTCATTTGTGGTGGTCAAGCAACACCTGTCAAGTCATTAGTTGCATTGCCAAGTACTGCTATCATTCCCCCGCGTCACACCTAAAGTTTCTAATCAAACCCTGAACTATCCCTTAACTCTCAGTCCTAGTAGCAGTTAGAAGATCTAAGGAGACATCCGAGTGACCTCTACGAAAGAAATTAAAAGAAAGCAGTAAAGAAACCATTTAAAATCCTATCACTCGGAAGTTTCAAAAGCTTCGTACTGGTAGTAAAAGAAAGCCCCCAGTCAGGATGACTAGTTGTGGATCAAGAATTCCCGGATCTCGGTGAACCGCTCGCAGTGTTCACTTCCTCCCGGGTGGTTATGAGATACAAACTAATGAAACGAACTAATAAATTAGTTCATTCCGGATGCACTCACTCAGGACTCAAAGATAGGCTTTGGCAGAGGAGGATAGTAGTTGAAAGAATACTCAACCCTACCTTAGAAAATAACCAAGGCCTGAATGTTGTTCCTCTAGTATTATCTGTCACACCTTGTCGGAATCCAAGTGGAATCTGACTCAGTGCAATATTTAATATAAGATTTCCAACAAACAACAATTTCGGAAAATAATAAATCTTTGAAAATTATTCCCTAAATAGGTACTAAACTCTTAATTAAAACACAGATCTTTTCAGTCTAGATGAGACCTAATCGCTGAATCTGTTTCTGATTTCCCAAAACCAACCCTCGATCGGATATGAGTTAGTCATAACTGTAGAATTTATCCCTTACTTAGATCTGGATTTTATAAATGAATTTTTGTTAGAAGTTTAATATGCGGTATCTATTTTAAATCTAGACTTCTATGTCCAAGGGAAGGATCCCAAAATATTATAGACCACAGTAACTACATAGTAATGTCATGCATAAAGATATATGGAAGTGTAAAATTAATCAACCCAAAATATAATGGTGGGTTTAGACAGAACACGTGACACAGAATGAGGTGGCCGTGAGGCCAAATGGGTGGCAGAGTAATTAGGTGGAATGCAAACATCTGCTTTCCAACTTCGCAATCACTCGGATGGAGCGAATTTAGATAGCAGAAACCCTAAAATGGCAGTGTCGCTACCAATTGGGCCACTACTGTCTGCGAATTCTGACAAAAACCTACATGCTTCCGTTCAACAATATTCATTGGCCAATATTGACAGATATTAACCAACTTATATTACAGATTGGAATTTGGGTTTAGAAATTAAGATAAGGAGAATAAAACTGTATTTGGACAGTAATTAACCAAGCGGCTACTTCATTTCCCGGTGAAAGGACCGTTCGCCTGACCTTGTTAGTTATTATCCAAACCATGCAAAATAACAAACATTAATTAATATACAGATTACGGGCTACTTCATTTCCCGGTGAAGGGACCGTTCGCCGACATTATTCTGTAATATCTCTTACTGTTCGTTCATACATCACGAAAAAGGATAAAATAAAATAAAATAAAATAAAATAAAGTGCCTTGTATGAGAGACATTGGTTTCTCATGCAAAGTTATGGAATCAATCCATAATTAATGTCTTAAATAATCCTTCACTCCATAATTAATTACAGTCCGGATTATCTGCTTAAGGCATTAAAGTTTTGTTTATAGAAAAAATGTTTTAGGGAGAATTGAACAAAGATCCTTTAATCAAAGTAATTATCGATCTTAATCATTGCTAATTATGATCTTTAATTATTGACTTAAGGGTTCAATTAATTAATGATGAACATGGGGAAATGAAAACCTGGCAAAGCTGCCAATTACGACGCTATACAGATGTTACGACGCTATCCTAGGACAGCATTGCGGGGATAGCGTCGTCATGGATTGGTGATAGGGGTAAGAATTTTGGTGTTTAAAGAGTTTATATACGACGCTGAACGTGATTACGACGCTATCCTAAGGTAGCGTCGTAGTGTTAGTGTCGTACATGAGGTTAAGAGTTGAGGTGCTACGACGCTATGCATGGCCTACGACGTTAAACATGGTTTACGGTGTAAGGTTTAGCGTCGTAGTGAGGAGAGAGAGTTTTTAAAGAGGAAGAAGTTGCTACGACGCTATACACTAAATTACGACGCTATCCTAGGATAGTGTCGTAGGTGTAGCGTCGTAGGTAGATTTTCTGAAGAGATAGAAAAAAAGGGAAAGTTAAGACGTTATGCACTAAATTACGACGCTATCCTAAGGTAGTGTCGTGGTCATAGCGTCGTAGTAGATTTTTGTGAAAAATTAAGAGTTTTGGGGTCCTACAACCTTAGACAAAAGTTATGACGCTATCAGTGGATAGCGTCGTAGGTCTAGTGCTGTAGGGCAAAATTTTGTTCACATTCTAAGGTAACTACGACGTCAAACTCTACCCTACGTCGCTATCAGTGGATAGCGTCGTAGGGCGGTTAGCGTCGTAACTAACTCAGTTTGTGTTGTTGGTTGGGTAATGCAATCTATGCGATTGCAAACCCTGTTTTCAAGTTCATGGTTCATCAGTGCAAGAACAGTAATAAAATAAGCAGAAAACAGCAAGCCAAAATGTAAAGAAAACATGGCATGATAAGCTAAAACACACCTATGAACCACAAACCCAAATAAGGGTTTTCAACCATAAAAGATATGCACAATATAACCAAAAATAAGGAAAATAAAACAGAAAACCCATTTGCAAAAGAAAAAAAAATGACCGAATGGTCATTAAACCAAAATAAAGCAAGTAAATCCATGGAATCATTTCCATTTCATGTTTTTGGGACTCTTTGAGGCTTAACTTCCCATTTTTCATAAATGGTTTGATAATACCCATCATTTGGGTATTTCAAACCTAAATAAGAGTTTAACAAAACTGAAATAAGAGATAACAGTATGAAACTGGCTACACTAACATGGAAACATAAAAAAAAACCACTAATCTAAACAAAATACAAACTAAACTAAGCTAAATTACATGCATAATTTAAATAATACAAGAAAATAAATTCTAACTAACTAACCTAACTACACACTGCTCAAGAACTGTAGCTGCCTTCAAGTGTGGAATGTATGAAGTGACAAGACCTGGAAGTCAACACCTCTATATATAGGCGAGAAACCCTAGGCCCATGGGCCCCATGCCCTTGAATTTGAATTCTGCAGCTTGGTACGACGCTATACGTGGCTTCGTCGCTATCTTCATTACGACGCTATGGGTACTGCGTCGTAGTCTTCCATCTCAAAACACTCTTTGTCTCCAAATGGAAAGCTCACGACGCTATACTCCATTATGTCGCTACACTGAGGTACGACGCTATGCTTGGCGTCGTAGTTCTTCCTTCAAGGTTCTATCTCCATTTCTGCCTACGATGCTATACTCGACTACGATGCTATACGTACTCAGCGTCGTAGTTGTGGCTAGCGTCGTAATTACCTGAAAAATTCGACTTTTTTGTGGGTTTTCATTTCTTTTCCCATCTTTTTGTTTCCTTTTTCTTTTCTTTTCTTTTTCTCATGTTTTTGGATTTTTCTAACATAAATGTGTAATAAAATTACATATTTATGCACTTCTCATACCAGCTCAATATTTTTACAGATATGCATAAATCAGTTAAATTCTACTGCTTTCTTATTTAATATAAGACTGGAATGCGATCAAATGTCCGTTTCAGACACGGAAATGGATTGAAAAGAATGGACATTTCTGGCCATTATCAACATCCTCACATTTAATAGTGATCGTCCCCGAGCAGTCAGAGTCAATGTTCCTAAGAACACGGACTCTACATATTTAATTCATTTTCGTGGCTTCATAAATTATATTCTTTTTGGATTGGGATAAGACAATCAAAAACTACAAGTATTAAATTCCCTTGATTGCAGTGTTTAATGAAATGATACTTGCTCACTACATCGGGCCTACAAATCAAGCATTATTGTCAATCCTTCATGAACATCATGTTTGAAAGATGCAAAGATTAAGAATGAGAATTAAGGTATGACACGAACATGTTTAATGAAACAGAGCCTCACATATAAGAGAATCGGAAAGTTCACTCACTCTCAATGGGGTTTAATCTTTGAACGCTCAAAATCAAATTTTAATTAAATTATCCATAAGCTTGCAATCGGACCAACTCGCCACCGGCTCATTTCCTCAAATCGAGATCATGAGGTCTTATTTAAGGGTTGTAACGGGGCATACGGTTGTAACATTCGGTGTGGAAGGGAATTATTGGGCTAAGAAGTGGCAAGAATTAATACTATCATAACTTGGCATTTTTATTTAAAATCCATGATCATCAATGTTTCTTCTTTCTTTTGCTTTTCTTTACTTTTACATGACATTAGACTATGTCTAATTGCTTTGTCATTTGCAATTTATTTTGTTGAATTGAATTCAACACCCTTTTTTTTCTCTTTTTTTTTTGAATCGGTTTATAGCTTACCGATTGACACATTTTTTGATGATCATAAATTTAATGCCTTTGATAGAATTTATTCGTGCACACTTGGGTTGAATGTTTTGGTCTTTTTATAGGCTAGGAAAAATATAGAGGGCTTCAAAGAAAAATTAGGCTTAAAGGCTCAAAGTGGTTAATCCTAAAGGGAAAATATTTTTGGGTTTGGATTTCAAAAGAAGGCCAAAAATTTGGTTTTTCTAAGTGCGTCGATCATATGCTCGATTTTTGGAATATGGCATGGTCTTGAATCGGTCACAATCGCAAGTTCTAGTTTCCTTTAATCAAATTGATTCACACATCAAAGAAAATAAATGAGTAAAAGTGACTCATGGCTCAAATCTCACAAGGTTGGATTGATTCCTGTCATACAATATTCTCAAAATTAATCAAAGCTTAATTCTAACAATTTATTCAATCAAAATTTTCAACATGCAGATTTATTACCCAATAAGCTGATTGCATCATTAATTTTTATAGCACAAAACCTTAGGAATCCATTTCATGCATGTTTTCAATTGTATTATCCCAATTTAAAAGTTTGAAAATTTAATCACAAGCCTAAATTCAACATGTGAATTTAGAGCAGGTTTATGCATACTTTTTGCTGGTTATTAAATTTAAAGCGGTAAAGAGGCACTGCTGACATATGGAGTATGTCAACAGCATATTTTTGGCCTGACAATCACTTATTCATCTCGGACTGTCAGACATCTTTTTAAGAAGAGAATAAACAAATAAAAGTTGTTTGCGGATCTCAAAGCTTGAGTTCCATTCATGAAAAGCGATAAATTACATCATTTACAAGAGATTCTTATGCAGTTAGTATGAACCTGCATACAAAAGAAGAATTCCCTCATATGATGTTTACATTAAAATAAAATAAAGCATTTTCAGGATTCATCCTTCTCCACTCCTCCGCTCCTAGGGAAAGAAGAATCTGCTCCAGTGGATGAAGCTTGTCAAATCACATCGCAAGCACCAGCCATTGTGTTCTACCGGGTGTCCTCGCCCCATTTAGCAGTAGTTCCGAATTGCTTGGCCTTCAAATAGACCAGGGGTGTCCAGGTTATCTACCAGCCACGAGATGGTGTTGGTGGCTGTGTAGGCCAGGACTGATCTATCAGTTGCCATTCTCTCTATCATATCGACCCCTAGAAGAATTTAGCTTTCCTCATGCTTGCTCATCAACATCAGTCCTCGCACAAAGATTGACGCTTTGTGGTTATCCTCTATCCCTAATCGCAGCATCTCGCAAGCTTGCTCTTCATCTCCTCCTGTGAATGCTTCTATTGCCGGGGCGATCTGAAGGTTGAAATTTTCTGCCTCTATGCATTTCTGCAGAAATTCTTCCTTCTGCCTCCGAATACGTTGTTGCCACATTTTCACGGAGGAGAGTTCCAGTTCACACCGCTTGTAGACAATGGTGAGATTGCCTGCGTCCCTCAGCTTTGTGCAAGTCTCCCTAGCTCTGAACACTTCCTTCATTTCATCCTCCCCGATTCGGGAGAGAATTTCTCCTAGCAGCTGTGATACCCCGTAATAAAGTAGTTGCATTATTTTTTTTAGTTGGCTCGACAATATGTATCCCAAATAAAATTTTGAACTACGTTATGGCTTGATTCCTTCACAGGGTACGTAGGCAGCTTAGAAGTTTTAATTCTAAGTTCAGTCGCAAAATAATAAAACAACAAAAAGATTTGGCACGAGAAGAGCCGAAACACAACTTCGAGGACGAAGTTGATTCTTAAGGAGGGTAGACTGTAATACCCGGAAATTTTCCAACATAAAATAAATACAATAAATAAAATAAATACAATAAATAAAGAAATAAATGTAGAGGAAATGAGAAATGGAATTTAAATTAAAAAGGAAACAAAATTCCGAGAACCCGGGAAGCCGAAGACAATTTAATCGAATAAATGGTTACACGGGCAGCCGACACCGATAGACTCAATAACTCGAGTCCAAATATAAATTTAGATCCGAATAAAATTAAGATAGGAAATCGAAGCCCGAAGATACCCCGAAAATCCGAATCCGGGAACATAGGGGGATAGAAGTCCGAAAGAGAGGAGGAAACGCCCGACGGATCGCACGACCCGGCCCAAACCGAAGTCCAGGCCAGGATGGCGCGGTCGCCGCGCGCTCCAAAGGAGAAAACCGCGCCATGAGCGCGCCGGCAGAGCAGTTGCGGCGTTCCGCGATTTTCTCGCCCGATTCCGGATTTTTCGACATTCGGTTGAACATCTTTCGACTCAAGACCCTTAGGGTCAGATCTTGGACGCCCTAGGTCTTAGATATCTATAAATAAACCCCCTTGGAAACCTCGAAGGCTTTTACAAAAACCTACAACTCTCTATACGTTCGAAACCCTAATTCCGGAGTCGTCGGAGGCACGAAGGCAAGAGAGGAGGCTGAGTAGGACGAAAATCCAAAGACTCCCGTCATTGTGGTAAGATCTGATCCCTTCTTTACCAATGGTGATTCGAAAACGAATCCTAATTAAATCTCTTTTCTATTCTAAACCCCAATCCGGACGCGTTGAGGAAAAACGAAGGATCTCGGAAGGAGAACGAAGAACGTGGAAGCCACGCCTCCGAATCATCGAGCCGAGACATCCATAGATCTGTAAGTTAACTCTTACATGGTTTTGGGCGAAATTAAAATACGTTAGATTTAAATATTCGAATCAAGGACATGAAATCTGCCAACGTAAATCTTTTAACGGCGCAACAGTGTTGTCTAATTTTTCCGAACCTTAAAACGACTTCAAACAGAAAAACTTAAAACACGAAAAATGTTTCTAAGACATAGATCTATCTACTGTAAAATCTTCATAATTTTTCATCATGTTTTGTTATCCAAAAATGACCACGAACAGACCTGCCTTTGGCTTAGATCTTGAAACGGTGACAGAACTTTAGTTCAAACTTGTTTGTGATTTCTACCTTAGATCTACACTGATCTAGGCTTGGCGTTGAACATAAGAGTCGTAGATCTATACCTTAAGAACACCTCCGTAAAATTTCAGATTTTTTCGTGATGATTTGATATATAAAATCCACCCGAAACCGAACTGCTAGGATGTGGATCTTGAAATTCTTGACGGAACTTAGGTCAGAACTTGATGACGTTTTTGACTAGGGTTCTAGGTCGATTTAGATCTTTTGCCGAACATGAAAGTTGTATATAAACGTCTTAAGATGGTCTCTGTAAAATTTTGTAAAATTTGGAGTTGATTTGCTATGGTAGAACTTGATATCTTTAAACTGTGACATATAAAATTCGGACAGATTAGTGTTTCTGCGAAAATTGACGTTTTTGACATGTTTGGGTATCTCGGATTGAAAAAGTTAATACACGAAAGTTGTTCATCTCGACGTTTCTGAGTCAGTGGTGAAATTTCGGAATTTTTGGAATTAAACCTGAATTTAGACGAAATTAAGAGTAAACGGTGGTTTACCGGAAGTTAAATCTTGAAATCTTGTTGAAACATGAAATTAGCCTTTAAGGTTTGAATGATTGGGAATTCCTTTGAAATAAAATACACATTGAAATATCCTGCTTGCCGAAAGGCAATTGAAATATCCTGCTTGCCGAAAGGCAATTGAAATATCCTGCTTGCCGAAAGGCAATTGAAATATAATGCTTGCCGAAAGGCAATTGAGATATAACGCTTGCCGGAAGGTAATTGATAAATAAAACTTGCCGAATGGCGATTGAAATATAAACTTGAAACATGAGACATGAGATATGAAACTAGAAGACTCGAAATTTGTTCATTTTAGATTATGCCTTAAAGTATGTCTTGCAATTGTTTTACTTTGCGAATTATATTTATGATCTTATAAAATCTCGGTCTTTTAAATTATGCCATTATAATTATTGTTAGCTAAATAAAATTAGATTATGTGGTGTTGTGCACATGTGTTCTTTAAATATTAAATAATGGCTTTGAAACCCCATAGTTATGTATGTGTTAACTTACTCAGCACGTAATGCTGACCAAACCATTTTTATTTCTTTTTCTTCCAGAGTTGAGAATTATGCATCGTCATATGCATACACGGGAAGCTTGGGATGATATATTATTTTGAATTTTTGTATTAGACTAGATCTTGCATGAACGGGCCTGTTTAACCCGTGATTAGGCCATGTTGGCCCTATTTTTATATTCCGCTGCATTATATATGTAAATATTATTTTCCGCTGCAACTTTGATGTATTATTTTTAAATTATATATGAATGGGCTGTTTGAATATTTTAAATTCTGAAAAACCATAGCCTTGCATCTCTTTAGTAAGCTCGGAGAAACCGTGTCTTGCTAGGGAGGTGTGGCGGTGACATCCCGACCTGGGTGACCAAAAACCGGGGTATTACAAGTTGGTATCAGAGCCCGGCTATTTTTAAATTATTATTAAACCCTTATTATATTTTAAACTATTATTAATATTTTGACTATTATTTTAAATTTTAAAGTATTATTTCCATGGAAAATTTTTATTTTAAAACCCATGGAGAAAATATATATATACATAGTGCATTAAATTATTTTTGGGGGGGAAATCATCATTTGCATTTGCATATTGCATCTCTTCTATGAACTTAGAATCTTGGCGAATTTGAACTTAGAATCTTGTCGAATATTAACTTAGATCTCTTGCTACACCTAGATAACTTAGAGGCTTGACATCGAATTAGGAACGCTAACTAGAGAGTGATCTTGCCTTAGTTCTAGATCGCGTTCATCTAAGCGCACGCCCAAGCATAGCAAATCTCGGCCTTGGCCATTGCTATCCTTGTACGAATTAGAAAATTTCCTCATGTGGAACAATAAAAATCAAGTTTTATTAAAACACTCTTTATTCCAAAAAAAAAAAAAAAAACTTGTTTGGATTTCCAAACAACAAATCCGAAAATTTGAAATTAGAAATTTACGAAACGTCTTGTTCGAGCGATCTATCTAAACCAAGATAAGCTAATCTATACACGTTATAACAGAAAATGGCGCCTAGGAGGAAACCAAGGAAGGTGAGTCCAAACGGCACTGACGCTAACCTTTCCAACACGCCCAACAACAGTGAAAGTCCTCAGAACCTAGGAGAGCAAGTGCCCCAAGCGCCCAATAATATGGAAGCACGTTTAAAAACGATAGAGGGATTCCTAGTCGCATTAGGAAATGTGGAGGTGCATAGGACACCTGCAGCAGTACCTCCGCCGTTAGCTCAAACCAACTATCTAGCGTTGGTGAATCCCTATCAACCACCACGTTATGATGGGCAGGAGGATCCCGCCAAACTAGAGGGGTGGATCCGTACATTTGATAAGCTCTTGGATGCTATCAAATGTCCTGATGAGGCAAAGACACGAGTAGCAACCTACTACTTAGGAGGCGAAGCCGATGAGTGGTGGCAAGACCTCCAGAGGAATTTAGAGGAAGCTGATGAAGCTTATTCGTGGACTAAACTTAAGGAGGATCTAAGGGATCGATTCTACCCCATGAGCACCAAGGCGGCAATGTACGAAGAGTTTTTATCACTGAAGCAAGAGGGACGGACGGTGCAGGAGTATTACGCCCGGTTTAAGGAGCTAGTGCGATTTGCTACGAGGCTAGTGCCAACCGACACTGACAAGGCTCAGAAATTCGAGATGGGTCTGAACCTTAGTATCAGGGAGATACTTGCAGTAGGACAATTCACGAACCTGCAGACGGTTTATGATCGTGCGGTGGCGGTTGCACGAGTCCAAGGACCGAAACGGAAACCGGTAGATGAGGCTAACCAAGGACCACAAGGAGAATACAAGGTGGATAAGGACCATTTCGATGGAAACTCGAAAGGACAACATCAAAATGACAATGGGGAGAGAAAGGGGATAGTCTTCAACCATTGTGACTATGCGTCACCATGTCCAAAGTGTGGTAAACCGCATTATGCGAGAGGATGCCCTCAGCCTGGAGCATACCTTCGATGTGGTCGACGTGGTCATCAGCTGCGTGATTGCCGGACCCGGAAAGAGAACATCGACAAGAGAGAGGATGTGACTACTCGACTTAAGCAACCACGAAACCCAGACGGCCAAGGTGGCAACAACCAACGGCACCAGTACCATCAGAATAAAGACCAAAACCCGAAACCTCTCGAGAGTACTGAATAGGCAGTTATGGGGACATAACTGGAGTCCTAAGGGGGAGAGGATGTGATACCCCGTAATAAAGTAGTTGCATTATTTTTTTTAGTTGGCTCGGCAATATGTATCCCAAATAAATTTTGAACTACGTTATGGCTTGATTCCTTCACAGGGTACGTAGGTAGCTTAGAAGTTTTAATTCTAAGTTCAGTCGCAAAATAATAAAACAACAAAAAGACTTTGGCATGAGAAGAGCCGAAACACAACTTCGAGGATGAAGTTGATTCTTAAGGAGGGTAGACTGTAATACCTGGAAATTTTCCAACATAAAATAAATACAATAAATAAAATAAATTCAATAAATAAAGAAATAAATGTAGAGGAAATGAGAAATGGAATTTAAATTAAAAAGGAAACAAAATTCCGAGAACCCGGGAAGCCGAAGACAATTTAATCGAATAAATGGTTACACGGGGACCCGACACCGATAGACTCAATAACTCGAGTCCAAATATAAATTTAGATCCGAATAAAATTAAGATAGGAAATCGGAGCCCGAAGATACCCCGGAAATCCAAATCCGGGAACATAGGGGGATAGAAGTCCGAAAGAGAGGAGGAAACACCCGACGGATCGCACGACCCGGCCCAGACCGAAGTCCAGGCCAGGATGGCTCAGTCTCCGCGCACTCCAAAGGAGAAAACCGCGCCATGAGCGCGCCGGCAGAGCAGTTGCGGCGTTCCGCGATTTTCTCGTCCGATTCCGGATTTTTCGACATTCTGTTGAACATCTTTCGACTCAAGACCCTTAGGGTCAGATCTTGGACGCCCTAGGTCTTAGATATCTATAAATAAACCCCCTTGGAAGCCCCGAAGGCTTTTACAAAAACCTACAACTCTCTATACGTTCGAAACCCTAATTCCGGAGTCGTCGGAGGCACGAAGGCAAGAGAGGAGGCTGAGTAGGATGAAAATCCAAAGACTCCCGTCATCGTGGTAAGATCTGATCCCTTCTTTACCATTGGTGATTCGAAAACGAATCCTAATTAAACCTCTTTTCTATTCTAAACCCCAATCCGGACGCGTTGAGGAAAAACGAAGGATCTCGGAAGGAGAACGAAGAACGTGGAAGCCACGCCTCCGAATCATCGAGCCGAGACATCCATAGATCTGTAAGTTAACTCTTACATGGTTTTGGACGAAATTAAAATACGTTAGATTTAAAGATTCGAATCAAGGACATGAAATCTGCCAACGTAAATCTTTTAACGGCGCAACAGTGTTGTCTAATTTTTCCGTACCTTAAAACGACTTCAAACGGAAAAACATAAACACGAAAAATGTTCCTAAGACATAGATCTATCTACTATAAAATTTTCATAATTTTTCATCGTGTTTTGATATCCAAAAATGACCACGAACAGACCTGCCTTTGGCTTAGATCTTGAAACGGTGACAGAACTTTAGTCCGAACTTGTTGGTGATTTCTACCTTAGATCTAGACCGATCTAGGCTTGGCGTTAAACATAAGAGTCATAGATCTATACGTTAAGAACACCTCCGTAGAATTTCAGAATTTTTTGTGATGATTTGATATATGAAATCCACCCGAAACCGAACTGCTAGGATGTGGATCTTGAAATTCTTGACGGAACTTAGGTCAGAACTTGATGACGTTTTTGACTAGGGTTCTATGCCGATTTAGATCTTTTGCCGAACACGAAAGTTGTAGATAAACGTCTTAAGATGGTCTCTGTAAAATTTTGTAAAATTTGGAGTTGATTTGCTATGGTAGAACTCGATATCTTTAAACTGTGACATATAAAATTCGAACAGATTAGTGTTTCTGCGAAAATTGACGTTTTTGACATGTTTGGGTCTCGGATTGGAAAAGTTAAAACACGAAAGTTGTTTATCTCGACGTTTCTGAGTCAGTGATGAAATTTCAGAATTTTTGGAATTAAACCTGAATTTAGATGAAATTAAGAGTAAACGGTGGTTTACCGGAAGTCAAATCTTGAAATCTTGTTGAAACATGAAATTAGCCTTTAAGGTTTGAATGATTGGGAATTCCTTTGAAATAAAATACACATTGAAATATCCTGCTTGCCGAAAGGCAATTGAAATATCCTGCTTGCCGAAAGGCAATTGAAATATCCTGCTTTCGTGCAATTGAAATATCCTGCTTGCCGAAAGGTAATTGAAATATAATGCTTGCCGAAAGGCAATTGAGATATAACGCTTGCCGGAAGGCAATTGATAAATAAAACTTGTCGAATGGCGATTGAAATATAAACTTGAAACATGAGACATGAGATAAGAAACTAGAAGACTCGAAATTAGTTCATTTTAGATTATGCCTTAAAGTATGTCTTGCAATTGTTTTACTTTGCGAATTATATTTATGATCTTATGAAATCTCGGTCTTTTAAATTATGCCATTATAATTATTGTTAGCTAAATAAAATTAGATTATGTGGTGTTGTGCACATGTGTTCTTTAAAATATTAAATAATGGCTTTGAAACCCCATAGTTATTTATGTGTTAACTTACTCAGCACGTAGTGCTGACCAAACCATTTTTATTTCTTTTTCTTCCAGAGTTGAGAATTATGCATCGTCATATGCATACACGGGAAGCTTGGGATGATATACTATTTTGAATTTTTGTATTAAACTAGATCTTGCATGAACGGGCCTGTTTAACCCGTGATTAGGCCATGTTGGCCCTATTTTTATATTCCGCTGCATTATATATGTAAATATTATTTTCCGCTGCAACTTTGATGTATTATTTTTAAATTATATATGAATGGGCTGTTTGAATATTTTAAATTCTGAAAAACCATAGCCTTGCATCTCTTTAGTAGGCTCGGAGAAACCGTGTCTTGCTAGGGAGGTGTGGCGGTGACATCCTGACCTGGGTGACCAAAAACCGGGGTGTTACAGCAGCTCTAGTGGCAAGTCCAGCAGCTGGGTCCCTCCGGGCACTGGGTCCGGGATTTGGAAATTGTTGTCCCTGAAAAGATAGAGAGGGCGATGAATCCAATTTCATAATTTTCTCAGAAACCATTCAAGTTTGGAAACCAACATCCTCACATTTAGAGCTTTGCTCTAGATGTGAGATTATTAAATTTCTAACTTGAATTTTAATATAAAGCATAGGTAAAACAAAAATGGTCATAGGCAAAAATCTTTTTAATGGGCTATAGGGCCCAAAAACTTGATTTTCCAATTTTTAAACAATCCCGAGGTGATTGTTGAAAGTGCAATGGAATGGAACGGAATGCGAATCGAGGAATGTGCAATTGGTGACACGGCGGCTCGGAACTGCTCAACTTGAACTGTTTGGAATTGAGAAATGGCCAGTTCAAGTGATAAAAATAAGGGAAAAATCATTTTTTAATTTTAAAGGGTCGACCAAATTTTTATTTAATAAAAGACGGGATTTTGTGGTCCCAATTTTTGGAATTTTCTAAATGATAGCAGTCCACATGATGAGAAGATACTGCTATTTTATTACACTAGTTTATGTTCCATTGGGAACAAAACAAGTTGGTCAATTTTTAAAAAGAACCTACTTACTATTTTGTCTTTTTCAAAAAGGTCACTTTCCTTTGAAAAAGTGGTAAGCTCCCATTGGGTGCTTGTACCATGTTTTCAAAAATAAGCAAACATTTATTCCCAAGAGATTTTTTCATGCTGAGACAGATATGCCAAAAAGAACACCCAAATGAATGCTCCCTTTGCCCACAACAGCAAGCAAAAATCATTATTAACACAAAATTAAACCTCACAAGGTTTGAACAAAAATACACACTCGAGCTCTTTTGTCAAGATCTTAGAAAAAACTAATAACATCATGGTGCTCAAAATAACACTCTAATGCTCATCAGTTTGGTTTCTCAGATTTTTGGGTTTCAAAACTTTCAAACCCCTAACAGTTCTTACACCAGGGTTCTTGTGGGTTTCAAAATTCAAAAGTTCCACAAGTTTTGAACATTCTTAACAACAGCACAAATCAAACATCCTCTTCCCACAACATGTTCGGTCGACACAGGCAGTGACAAAAGAAAACTGCAAATACTTTTCCCACTCAAAACCGAGAGCAACAAGACCAAAAACAAGAAAATAAGACAACAAACAAGGCACATTATGCTATATAAAAGTTATTTACAAACATAAGACACTAATCACCAAACAAAATCGCAAAATAGGGGGGGGGGGGGGGGGTTTGAGAATGGGAAGGAGAAAAATGAAAGATCTTACTCCCTTGGGGGAGAGGGAGGCATAGGTCCCAAGTTTGGAAAGAGTCGGAGAAATCTGGACATGGTATCCCCTTGATTTTGGTTGAAGAAAAGTAGAGAAGAACTGTGCGTTCTTTCTCAGGAAAAGAGGGTTTGGGAGAAGAGAGTGAAGAGTGAAAATGGGGAAGAAGAAGGGTTGGGGTACTTATAGGCGGGAGAAATGCTATTACGACGCTATACTTGTCCTACGACGCTACACTAGCGTCGTAGGGTGGGTTCAGCGTCGTAACTGGAATAAAGGGAGAAAGTCAACTACGACGCTATACTATTGGTACGACGCTGGTGTAGCGTCGTAGGTCAATGTAGCGTCGTAGGTCGGGAGTGAGACGAAGGGGTATTACGGCGTTATCCATTTACTACGACGTTATACTAGGATAGCGCCGTTGTTAAGGACTGCGTCGTAACTGAGTTGACTCCCGTCAACACTCAGATTTCAAAATTCTGCGGACTGGGTCCGAGTAGATGGAATTGGGCCTCAGTTGGTTTTATTTATTTTGGACTTAGAAAATTTTTAGTCCAAAACATTTTTATGTTATAATGGGCTGATTTAATAAAATCCTACTTGCATAAAGATAGGTTGGATTAATTCCACTTGTTTGCAAAAATTATTCCGGAGTTTAGATTGCTTTAATTTCCGGAATTATTTTCTTAAATTCATGGGATCAATCCAACCGGGAACCTGGTTTTCTGCTGTACTTTTCTGCTCCTTCTTTTTGGTGGTTCCATGGTTTCTGCAAGACAAATAAATTACCCATGTTAGATTTTCTCCAATTATCAACATCCTCACATTTAGAGTCTTAGTACTCTAAATGTTTAATTGACTTTTGGATACTTTCTGTTTTTGAATTAAAACAATGCATCAATACATGAAATGATATTTTTTTTTATTTTTTTTATAGTTTTACTGCTGTTTTTATTGAACATAAGCCGGATCTGCCACTGCTTGGCTCTCCTTCTCCGGATCGTAGTGTCTTATATATTCCTTCAAATGTTGTCCATTTACCACCTGATTTCCTTTTTCAGTTCGGATCTTGACTGCACCGTTCTCAAACACCTCCAACACTTCATATGGCCCTTCCCATCTGGATCTTAGCTTTCCGGGGAACAGCTTCAACCTAGTGTTAAACAACAAGACATTCTGGCCAACATAGAAGTATTTAGGCTTAATCCGGCGATCGTGTAACTTCTGGGTCCGCTCTTTGTAAATCCTTGAGCTTTCATAAGCTTGCGCACGTATTTCCTCAATTTCATTGAGGTCCAACTTGCGTTTGCCCTGAGCAACTCTTGGATCAAAATTAAGCGTTTTTACGGCCCAGTAAGCTTTATGCTCTAGTTCTACGGGCAGGTGACAAGCTTTTTCGAAGACAAACCTATAAGGGGACATCCCGATGGGAGTCTTGAATGCAGTGCGGTATGCCCATAGAGCATCATTGAGCTTACGTGCCCAATCCTTACGGGTTATCCCAACCGTGGCTTCGAGTATATGTTTGATCTCGCGATTTGATACCTCGACTTGTCCACTGGTTTGAGGATGATAAGGCGTGCCTATCTTATGGAGGATTCCAGTTTTTATCATAAGGTTCTCAAAGGATTTATTAACAAAATGTGTTCCTCCATCAGATATTATCACCCTAGGTATGCCAAATCGGTTAAAAATGTTGTTCTTGAGGAACTTTATGACTTGGCTACCATCATTGGTTGGTAATGCGACAGCTTCTACCCATTTGGACACGTAATCGACAGCTACCAAGATATAGTAGTTTCCACAAGATGGTGGAAACGGTCCCATGAAGTCAATGCCCCATACATCAAAGATCTCAAGTGCGAGAATCCCCTTTTGAGGCATCTCATCCCTCTTGGAGATGTTTCCTAATCTTTGGCACCTGTCGCAGGCTTTCACATACACCTTGCAGTCCTCATAAATAGTAGGCCAGAAGAAGCCACATTCGAGTACCTTGTGGGCAGTTTGAGTGGGACCGTGATGACCTCCATATTAAGATTCATGGCATTTCTTGGTGATTTGGTAACCCTCGGACTCAGTCACACACCGTCTGATTATTGAATCAGCGCAGTGTTTGAACAGAAAGGGATCTTCCCAGAAGTAGTTTACTACTTCTTTGAAGAATTTTGCCCTTTTGTATTTCTGCTGGAATGGTGGAACTATCCCACATGCTAAAAAGTTAGCAATGTCGGAGAACCATGGACACGCTTGATCATGCAAATGCAGAGCGAACAACTGTTCATCCGGAAACTCTTCATTAACGGCTTTGTCGTTTTTATCATTTTCTAATCGAGATAAGTGATCAGCAGCACCATTATCTCGACCTCGCCTATCTTTTATTACAATGTCAAACTCTTGCAACAACAACACCCACCTGATTAAACGAGGCTTTGCATCTTGCTTGCTAAACAAGTATCTGAGTGCACTATGGTCAGTCTATACCACAGTCTTTGTCCCGATCAGATATTGTCTGAACTTGTCAAATGCAAAGACTACAGCATACATCTCTTTTTCTGTAGTGGTGTAGTTTACTTGGGCTTCATTCAAGGCATGAATTGCGTAATGAATTACGCAATGTCTCCCATCCTTATGTTGCCCTAAAACTGCACCTACTGCAAGACCACTTGCATCACACATTACCTCGAATGGCAGTGACAAATCGGGTGGTTGCACAATTGGAGCAGAAGCTAACATTGTTTTGAGCGTGTCAAAGGCTTGGACACACGCTTCACTTATTACAAAGGGATTTTCTTTACAAAGAAGGTTAGTGAGCGGCTTGGCAATTTTAGAGAAATCCTTAATGAATCTCCGGTAAAAACCGGCATGCCCTAAGAAGCTTCTAACCGACTTGATAGAATTGGGGAGAGGGAGATTGGAGATGATGGAGACTTTGGCTGGATCGACCTCAATGCCTGCACGTGAAATGCGATGACCTAACACTATGCCCTCAGTGACCATAAAATGGTACTTTTCCCAGTTTAAAACCAAGTTAGTGTCCTCACATCTCTTTAAAATTTTTGCAAGATTGCTCAGACATTCTTCAAACGTATCTCCATATACAGAGAAGTCATCCATGAAAACTTCAATGCACTTTTCGATAAATTCGAAAAATATAGACATCATGCAACGTTGAAAAGTGGCAGGTGCATTACACAAACCAAAAGGCATGCGCCTATAGGCAAAAGTGCCATAAGGGCATGTAAAAGTTGTTTTTTCGTGATCCTCACTGGCGATCACTATTTGATTATAACCTGAATAACCATCCAAAAAGCAATAAAACTCCCTTCCCGCCAACCGTTCCAACATCTGATCGATAAAAGGTAAAGGGAAATGGTCCTTGCGAGTGGCTTCGTTCAACTTCCGGTAGTCTATGCAGACTCTCCATCTGGTGACCGGCCGTGTGGCAATTTCCTCCCCTTGTTCATTCTTGGTTATGCACATCCCACCCCGCTTGGGAACAACCTGCACATGACTGACCCATTTGCTGTCAGAAATTGGGTATATGATATCGGCATCTAACAGCTTGATCACTTCCTTTCTTACCACTTCTTGCATGGGTGGGTTCAATCTTCGTTGGGGCTGACGCGAGGGCTTGAAATTCTCCTCCATTAAAATCCTGTGCATACAAACAGAAGGGCTTATTCCTTTGATATCAGAAATGGTCCAACCGATTGCACGCACATGATTTTTAAGCACCCCCACCAGAGCATTTTCTTGGTCTTGTGTTAGCTTAGCCGACACAATTACCGGTAATTTTTTATGTTCCGGTAAAACTTTTAGTTCAAGCTCTGGTGGGCATTCCACTGAAGGAAGTAATTTGCGAGAATTAGATGGGGGAAATTCAGATTTACCTGTCGGATCCTGTATCAGCACAGGATCCGCCTCCTCTTGGTCGGCGTCGTCATGGAACTCGGCACCATCAAATTCCTCCAAATCCCCAGTTTCGGGATCGGCGAAATGGACGGCGCTGCAGTCTTCGTGCTCCTCGCCAGCAGGCTTCAGTACCTGCTTTGAATAGTTATCATCCATCATCATTACAATCCCATTGTCAGAGTCTAGCTCTCTTGCTCTCCTACAGTCTATTACATCAAGTGTGGAACAAGTTCCCTCATGCGGAAACCTCTGCAGCTTGCCCATGTTTATATTCAGCTCTTCTTCTCCAACACGGAGCTTGATTTGATTTGAACGTGCATCTATCAGTGCACCGCCTGTTGAAAGGAAGGGGTGGCCTAGGATCAGTGGCATCTCATAGTCTTCCTCTATGTCAAGAATGATGAAATCGACAGGAAAGAGTATTCCTCCCGTCTTGACGATCACATCCTTCAGTATCCCAACGGGGTGAGTGATTGACCGGTCTGCCAGTTGTAGTTTCATTGTAACCGGCTCAATTACTCCCAAGTGAAGACGTTTTGCCATGGCGAGTGGCATAAAGTTGATGCTCGATCCCAAGTCACATAGTCCTTTTCCGACTTTCCGATGTGGACTGGCAGTGTGATACAGCCTGGGTCCTCCTTCTTCTCGGGTAGCACTCTCTGGATTATGGCACTGCAGCTGTTGTTTACAACCACCACTTCATCCAGGTCGAATTTCCTTTTTCCTGAAATCATTTCTTTAAGAAATTTAGCATAGACGGGCATTTCTGAAATCATTTCGACCAAGGGAATAGTGATCTCAACAGCTTTCAATCTTTCCAGAAATTTCTTGAATTTAAGATCATGTTCCTTATTTTTAAGACGCGCAGGGTATGGCACCCTTGGCATATACTCATTATCATCTAAATGTTTTTGCGGTGAAGGGTCAGAAATTGTACCTTCACCTTTACCATTTTTAGCCTTGTCTCCTGCAGCTTCAGTCTGCAAATTGGTTGTTTCTCTTTCTGCATCATCTGCTTCTTCATCAGCAGCATTGTCCTTCCCAGATTCATTTCCTTTTTCCATATCATCCTTTCCTTTCGGTCCAGCCAATGTTTTTCCAGATTTCAAAGTGATTGCCTTGCACTGTGGGTTTTTCTCTGCTGCTCTCGGCAATGCTCCCTTGTCCCGTTTTTGCATTTCACTAGCCATCTGAGTTACTTGGGTCTCCACATTTCTGATGGAGGCCTGCAACTGTGTGTTTATCTCCTTCTGACTTGTGATGAAATCAGTCATCAGATTTTCCAGCCTTGATGGAGGCTTTTGGTTCTGATTCTGATTCTGGTTCCACTGGCCCTGATTAGGTATGAACTGTGGCTGGGGCTGGAAGTTCTGGAAGTTTTGGCTAGGCTGCTGGAAATTTTGGTGGGGTCTCTGTTGGATTTGAGGCTGAAAGTTCTGGTTTTGGAAATTTTGTCCTCTGTTCTGATTAAATCTTTGATTCTGCTGAGGGTTGAACTGTTGTGGCTTGTTCAGAAGGTAAGAGTCGAGGGCATTGTTGTTGGAATATGACAAATTCGGGTGTCTGTTTGGGAAAGCTCCTGCAAAATTACAGCTTTCAGATACGACCTGTTCACATGTGTCAGTTGCATGAGCACCCTGACACAGTCCACAAATGATATCTATTTGCTGCCCTTGAGCAGAGCTGCCGGCTCCTTGATTCACAGACAATGCCGCCACTTGCTCTTGCAGCTTCTCAATATCTGTCTTTTCCGCTGTACCTACAGCACAAAGTCCACGGGGAGGGGTATCATTAGTGCTCTCATCATTTAATCCGGACCTGTTCACACTCATTGTTTCAATTTTGGCCCATGCTTGGTCCATAGGCATGTGCAACAGGTGTTGCCCTCCTGCAGCATCTAACATATGCTTCCATGCGTGTGTCAGCCCATTGTAGAACTTTCTTAACTGTTCCCATCCCTGAAAACCGTGCTGAGGACATTTCCTCAATAGATTCATAAACCTCTCTTTTGCATCATATAAAGATTCTTCAGGCCTCATTTTGAACTCAGAGATCTTTGACCTTCCTTCATCCACCTTCCATTCTGGGAAGTATTTCACCAAGAATTCCTTACAATATCCTCCCATGTGCTCCTTTGGCTTACTGGCAGTGACTTATACCAAGTTTTTGCTCCACTACATAATGAGAACGGGAACAACATCATCCTAATGGTGTTCTGAGAAACGCCCTGATTCTTAATTGTGTTGCAGAGTTCCAAGAATGTCGCCAAGTGATCATGCGGATCTTCATGATTAGCCCCTGCAAATTGGCTATTCTGCACCAGGTTTATCAAAGCAGGCTTGAGTTCGAAGTTCCTGGCCACAATTGGTGCTCTGCCTGGCACGTTCAAGTATGGTTCTATGATTGGCTGCATGTAATCAGCAGCAGCAGGCTGCTGATTGTTTCCTGGGCTTCCTTGATATTGTCCCTGATACTGTCCTTGATATTGGTCATGTGGGTTGAAGTTCTGGTTGGGATAGAAATTCCTCGGATCATTGTGATCTTGCGGGTTTGGATTATACTGGTTTGGATTGAACTGGTTGTGATTCTGATACTGCTGATTCTGGAAGTTAGGGTCATTTTGGAAATTTTGGTTATTGGGGTTGTTTTGGGGATTTTGATGGTTTGGTGGAGGTGCTTCGAAGGGTTGTTGCTCGAGATTTGGTGGGTTTCCACCTCCCTGTATGATCTGAGGAGGTGGATCCTCCAAGTTCTCGTCATCAACGTCCTCTGGGTCCTCTTGGATATTTTGGAGTGGTGGGTTAGGTCGTATGTTTGGGGGAATGCCGTGGTTATCCGCCATGTCTGAGATGTCACTGCTTGTGCTTGGAGAGAGTAGTGCTTGCCTTTCCCGTTCTTTCCTTTGCTTAGCTTCTGCCCTCAGACGACGAGCTGTTTTCTCAATCTCTGCGTTGAATGGGATTTCGGCTGGGGTCTCCTTTCTCTTTTGCATAGAAGAACGGTTTCAGCTATGACAGTACCTGCATATTCCCCAGGTTAGAATTGGTTCGATCTTGTATACATATTTATAGATATAAGCTAACTATGAGCAATCAGGAATGTAATTCTCTAATAAAACGGCGCTGCGTCCTCCCCGGCGACGGCGCCATTAAACTTTTGACAATTTCCTACACGAGTATTTTATAAATATATCAAGTTTGAATTTATTAAATGAAAAGAGTTATGATTCTTGGGAAAGGGGTTTAATGATATATTCCACTTTTTATTACTCATGTGGGAGACTTTGATCCCAAATGGCGTTGTGGAACTCCCCGGCATGAAACTTTTAACAATTCCATGCTATGGAGATCCTTACCATGAAACTTTTGACAAGTTCCCACTATATGAGTATTCTCTGAAAATCAATAATCCCGGTTTTCAGTTTTATTTAGAGAAACCGATTTATGAAGATGGAGTTGGGATTAGGGATATATTTATAGGTTGTCACGTTTTTATTACTCGTGTTAAGAAACTGTGCCCCCGAAAGCGCACGGTGTCAAAAATTGCAGTAATTTATAGTAAGACCGGATCGTTCACTGGAGGATGTGCGATAGAAGCAGGTCCCACGTCGTTTTACTATATTTTCCACTCGTATTGCTCAAATCAGTTTTGAAGTTGGACTAACAACTACATGACTGAATTTAATCTACATTATGAAAGCTGTTAAATAAACTAAAGAGCATGCTGGTATTGAATCTAAAGGGCAGGTGGAAGATAGTTCCACAAAAACAATAAAAGCTATAAATCTATGCTATAGTATCTATGAAGCTGATTCAAAATGATGACAGAATGGACAGGGAGAAGAGAATAAAGATTGGACAAGATTTAGATAAAACATAATTAAACTTCCATTTTTATACACAGATCTTTGCTTGGGATAATCCTGTCAGAAAACTAATTCTCATGCTCTCAGCACCATGTTCCCTTTAACAGACAGGTACTTACAGTGTGAGTTTACATGTTCTTAAGACCACAAGTTCTAAGATACCACAGATTCATAACTGCCCCGGCCAGGGTATGATATTTCATCTGTGGTGGTCAAGCAACACCTGTCAAGTCATTAGTTGCATTGCCAAGTACTGCTATCATTCCCCCGCGTCACACCCAAAGTTTCTAATCAAACCCTGAACTATCCCTTAACTCCCAGTCCTAGTAGCAGTTAGAAGATCTAGAGACACATCCGAGTGACCTCTACGAAAGCAATTAAAAGAAAGCAGTAAAGAAAGCATTTAAAATCCTATCACTCGGAAGTTTCAAAAGCTCCGTACTAGTAGTAAAAGAAAGCCCCCAGTCAGGATGACTAGTTGTGGATCAAGAATTCCCGGATCTCGGTGAACCGTTCGCAGTGTTCACTTCCTCCCGGGTGGTTATGAGATACAAACTAATGAAACGAACTAATAAATTAGTTCATTCCGGATGCACTCACTCAGGACTCAAAGATAGGCTTTGGCAGAGGAGGATAGTAGTTGAAAGAATACTCAACCCTACCTTAGAAAATAACCAAGGCCCGAATGTTGTTCCTCTAGTATTATCTGTCACACCTTGTCGGAATCCAAGTGGAATCTGACTCAGTGCAATATTTAAAATAAGATTTCCAACAAACAGCAATTTCGGAAAATAATATATCTTTGAAAATTATTCCCTAAGCAGATACTAAACTCTCAATTAAAACACAGATCTTTTCAGTCTAGATGAGACCTAATCGCTGAATCTGTTTCTGATTTCCCAAAACCAACCCTCGATCGGATATGAGTTAGTCATAACTGTAGAATTTATCCCTTACTTAGATCCGGATTTTATAAATGAATTTTTGTTAGAAGTTTAATATGCGGTATCTATTTTAAATCTAGACTTCTATGTCCAAGGGAAGGATCCCAAAATATTATAGACCACAGTAACTACATAGTAATGTCATGCATAAAGATATATGGATGTGTAAAATTAATCAACCCAAAATATAATGGTGGGTTTAGACAGAACGCATGACACAGAATGAGGTGGTCGTGAGGCCAAAAGGGTGGCAGAGTAATTAGGTGGAATGCAAACATCTGCTTTCCAACTTCCCAATCACTCGGATGGAGCGAATTTAGACAGCAGAAACCCTAAAATGGCAGTTTCGCTACCAGTTGGGCCACTACTGTCTGCGAATTCTGACAAAAACCTACATGATTCCGTTCAGCAATATTCATTGGCCAATATTGACAGATATTAACCAACTTATATTACAGATTGGAATTTGGGTTTAGAAATTAAGATAAGGAGAATAAAACTGTATTTGGATAGTAATTAACCAAGCGGCTACTTCATTTCCCGGTGAAAGGACCGTTCGCCTGACCTTGTTAGTTATTATCCAAACCATGCAAAATAACAAACAATAATTAATATACAGATTACGGGCTACTTCATTTCCCGGTGAAGGGACCGTTCGCCGACATTATTCTGTAATATCTCTTACTGTTTGTTCGTACATCACGAAAAAGGATAAAATAGAATAAAATAAAATAAAGTGCCTTGTATGAGAGACATTGGTTTCTCATGCAAAGTTATGGAATCAATCCATAATTAATGTCTTAAATAATCCTTCACTCCATAATTAATTACAGTCCGGATTATCTGCTGAAGGCATTAAAGTTTTGTTTGTAGAAAAATGTTTTAGGGAGAATTGAACAAAGATCCTTTAATCAAAGTAATTATCGATCTTAATCATTGCTAATTATGATCTTTAATTATTGACTTAAGGGTTCAATTAATTAATGATGAACATGGAGAAATGAAAACCTGGCGAAGCTGCCAATTACGACGCTATACAGATGTTACGACGCTATCCTAGGACAGCATTGTGGTGATAGCGTCGTCATGGATTGGTGATAGGGGTAAGAATATTGGTGTTTAAAGAGTTTATATACGACGCTGAACGTGATTACAACGCTATCCTAAGGTAGCGTCGTAGTGTTAGTGTCGTACATGAGGTTTAGAGTTGAGGTGCTACGACGCTATGCATGGCCTACGACGTTAAACATGGTTTACGGCGTAAGGTTTAGCGTCGTAGTGAGGAGAGATGGTTTTTTAAAGAGGAAGAAGTTGCTACGACGCTATACACTAAATTACGACGCTATCTGATAATGGCCAAAACTGACCATTATTTCCAATCCATTTCCGTGTCTGAGACGGACATTTTGATCGTGTTTCCATCTTATTTTAATAAGAAAGCAGTTGAATTTGACAGATTAATGCTAGTTTGTAAAAACATCGAGCCGGTAATTAAAAGACACAAAAAAAATGCAATTTTTAATTGTGTTTGTGTTAGAAAAATCCAAAAACATGAAAAAAGGAAAAAGAAAAGAAAAAGGAAGAAAGATGGACAAAAGAATAAAAGAGCCCACAAAAAAAAATCCAAAAAGATGGGAAAAAGATTGAAAATCCCACGACTGAAATTTGGTCAAGTGTTGAAGCACAATTCGAATTATGCAATTCGAATTAATTCGAATTGCACACAATTCGAATTGCTGAAGAGAACAAGAAGTGGTTAAGTGTTGGGAAGGGATGCAGAAGAGCTAATTCGAATTGGCTTGAATAATTCGAATTAGGGAATGAAGAGAAGAAGATGCAATTCGAATTGTCCAATTCGAATTAATTCGAATTGGCACAAACAATTCGAATTGCCAACAGATGCAAAGAAGCCAAGAAACCCTCATCCTATTCGAGAAAAGACCAATTCGAATTCTTCACAACAATTCGAATTGACAACTGAAGGCCACATTTCCAGCTCAAGGAGGAAATCTCACAATTCGAATTAATTTGAATTGGATGAGGTAATTCGAACTTCACTCAAAAATTCATCAAAAGCTGTGGAGCATGAGCACAACATTGGTGGGCCTAGGGTTTCGAAATTTGTCTATAAAAGCAGACCTTCCACAACAGAGCCAAAGGAGATCAAAAATTTTAACCAAAAAGCAGTTGGGACAAAAAGAACAGCAGGAGGTTCCACACCCCTTAAGGGTTAGGTAGGTAGTTTAGTTTAGTTTAGTTTAGTTTATTTTCCTTGCAAGTAGTATAGTTTTTACATGCTTTGATCTTAGTTTAGTGTAGAAGCAGTTTGTGTAACCCTTAGAGTAGCCATTTCCAGAATTTTTACATGCTTTCTAGTTAGAATAAACCCTACCTTCAAGTTAATGATGGTTTTGGGTTCTCTATTTTGCTTTCAAAGTGTCAATACAAGAAAAATTTCCAGAAATGGTGTTATTCATGTGTTTTGGCACTCTTTAATGCTTTCTTTAGAAATAAATGCTTAGCATGTTTGTTTGTTTCAACTAGGTTACATTTATTATGTCCTAGTTGACATTCAAACTTAATAAATGCATGTTTGGTGGGTTTTTGGCATGATTTTGTGCCTTAGAGCTTCAAATAAGTGTTCTTAGGTTTTAGACGTTTTTAGGATCTGTTAGAATTTACCTTTATACTTTATTTTCCTGCCTTGATTTTATTTTATGCTGTCTTAGATAACTTGAGTGTTCTTAGTTTATTTATGTAGTTCTTAGATAACTAGATGTTTTAGGTTCTTTGATCTTTGAATCCTGTGTTTGTAGAAATAGGGGTTAAATCTTGCCAATACCCACTGGACATGTGTTTGTTTATTTCTTGAAAACCTCACTAGGGTGGCTGTGAAGTGACATTGATGTGAAATGAGGGATTTGGTAAATCTAAACCCATCATTAACCGCACAGTGTACACCTAACCCATACTTGTGAGAACAAAAATTTTTTATTGTTCAAAAATGTGTAATTCGAATAGAGGCAATTCAAATTATCTCGAATTGCCTAAGAAATTCAAATTGCACACCAAAAATTATTCTCTTCATGTGGTTTCCAACCAATTCGAATTATCCAATTCGAATTAATTCGAATTGCTCAACAATTCGAATTGGCTTGAAAACCACATTGTATCCATTGCCGCCCCCTCATGCCTTAGTTTATTTTCTGTCCCCAACCAATTCGAATTGCCCAATTCGAATTAATTCGAATTGCTGGACAATTCGAATTCACCTTCCCCTTGAGGTATATGCCTTAGTCAATTTTGAGCAAGGAAAGGACTTCATCAATTCGAGTTGTCTAATTCGAATTAATTCGAATTGCTCAACAATTCGAATTAGATGATATCTCATTCCTTTGCAAGGACTAATTGGGTAAGATCATACTTCATTCTTCATGCATTCTCAATTCGAATTGCCCCAGTAATTCGAATTGAACTATCCCTTCTATTTTGAAAACTCCAAAATATTTTTCTTTCATGATTTGTGTAAGTTGCATGGGTGTATTGGGCCTAGGCCCAGTTCATCTGATTTCTATCCATTACACATTTCAACCCACTAGTGTCCACTAATTGTGTGCTTATCACCCACACAATACCAAAAATATTTTCTTACTTTTATGTTTTCTCTTTCATTGTGTGTATGAACGGATAATGAGAAACACCACAGATTAATGTTGGTGAAAGGTCCCTTCACAGGTATATCGATTAACCCGTCTTCTGTGTGTCAATCATTATCTGTTATTTTGCATGATCTGGTTAGTGGTTGGTGGAAGCTTCGGCAAGCGTTCTCTTCACTAAGAGTTTCGATTAGTCACTCAGCCAATTCCTAATCAGATACAGTTTTAATTTTCCTTATCTTAATTTCTCAACCTGAATTCAAGTTGCAATAGTATCAACTGATGTCGACCAACATCAGTTGAGAAATATTACAGCAAGAAATATGTGGGTTTTTCTTCCACTCGCAGACAAAAGAAAACTGAATGACGGCGGTCACCGTCGTTTGGAATTCTCTTTGTCTAAAATCATTCATCTGGGATAATTGGGAACCAGACAGCAGATGTTTGCTGTCCGGAAAACCCCAACTATCTCTAGCACTATTTTTTTAGCCGATTTCTTCTCATCTCAGGCTAATTAATCTTTGTGTATCGCATTCTGTCTAACCCCACCATATATTTTGGGGTATTTTATTTTCCTTTTCATATACTTGTATGCATGATACTATTATGTAGATGTTCCGGTCATATCATTATTTTGGGGATCCTTCCCCTTGGACACAGAAGTCTTGATTTAAATCTGATGTTGCATAATAAACTTCCAACAAAAATTCCTTTATAAAATCCGGATCTGAGTAAGGGATAAATTCAACAGTTATGACTAATTCATATTCCACTGGGGGTTGATTTTGAGAGCTTAGAAGCAGAGTCAGCGATTAGGTCTCATCTAGACTGAAAGGATATGTATTTTAATTGAGAGTTTAGTACCTGTCTGGGGAATGATTTTCAAATATTCATTTGCTTCTCAAAATTGCTGTGTGTTGGAAATCTGATATTAGATATCGCATTAAGTCAATATCCACTTGGGTGTAGATGAGATGTGATAAGTAATACTAGAGGAACAACATATAGGCCTTGGTGAATTTCTAAGGTAGGGTTGAGTATTCCTTCGACTACCATCTTCTTCTGCCAAAGTCTAGAATTGAGTCTTGAATGAGTACATCCGGAACAGATTCATCTATGGATTTGTTTCATTTAGTTTGTATCTCATAACTACCCAGATGTTGTAAGCCCTGTGGCTTATTGATATCTCGGGGGTTCTTGATCTGCATCTGGTCACCAAGACCAGGGGCTCTTTTATACTAACGGAAAGAGACATTTTTAACGATTCCGAGTGATAGATTTAAATGCTTTCTTTACAGCTTTCTTACTGCTTTCCTTTAAAATGCCTTCATAGAGGTCACTCGGAAGAATTAGGGGCTGTCCATCTGTTAAAAGGTTTGAGAGTTATGGAATGGTTTGGGGCTTGATTTGAAACTTTGGGTGTGACATGGGGGAATGATAGGAGTACTTGGCATGTCAACTAATGATATGTTAGGTGTTGCTTATCCACCACAGATATATAATGTAACTTCACAAGGCCTGTGAAGGGAGTTATAAGTCTGTGGTATCTTAGATTCTGTTGTCTTAAGAGCATGTAAACTCTTACTGTAAGTACCTGTCTGTTAAAGGGAACATGGTATAGAGAGCATGAGAGTTAGCTAACCAGAGGATTATCCCAAGCTGAGATCTGTGTATTAAAAATGGAAGTTGAATTGTGTTTCATCTGAATCTTGTCCAATCTTTATTATTTTCTCCCTGTCCCTTCTGTCATATTTAAATCTGCTTTCTAGATAGTGTAGCATAATTTTATATTGCTTTCGTAGTATAGATTTAATTGCTTTCTTCGATCTAGTTTACCATGCTTTGTAGAATAATTTTTACTGCTTTCATGATCTGGTTTAATTTATGTCAAGTAGTTGTTAGAAACCCTTGCAAAACTTGAATCGAGTAACCGAGTGGAAAATCTTAGTAAACGACGTGGGCCCTGCTTCCATCGCACATCCTCCAGTGAACGATCTGGTACTTACTATAAATTACTGCAATTTTTGACTCCGTGCGCTTTCGGGAGCACAGTTTCTTGACACGAGTAAATAAAAACACAACATTTTAGAAAATACTCATGTAGTGGGAAAATGTCGAAGATTTCATGGCAGGGACTTCCGTGACATGAAATTATGAAAAGTATCATGACGCAGATACCGAGGACTTTCAGGGTGACAGACTGAAGGTCAAATCCCGGTTGCACCGTGATATTTGTCAAAAGTTTCATGGCGGGAAGGACCACAACGCCATTTGAAATCAAAGCACCCCACGTGAGTAATAAAAAGGAAATCCTAATATATCCTTAAACCCCTTCCCTAAATCATAACTCTTTTCATTTAATAAATCCACACCTGAGATCTCAGAAAATTACTCGTGTTAATGAAACTCGTCAAAAGTTTCATGGCGCCGTTGCCGGGGAGGATGCAGCGCCGTTTACTAGGAGAATTACACTCCTGATTTACTCATAGATAGTTTTTTGTATATACTATCAAACCATCACTAACTTGGGGATTGTACAGGTACTGTCAAAATCTTGATACCAACTGCTTATGCAACGGAGGAGGAGCACATTGCCGGAGCTACCGTTCGATCTAGAAATAGAAAGGACCGCTCGCCAACTGAGGGCAGAAGCCAGAAGACGGAAAGAGCAGGAGCGTCGGACCCGCACTTCACCTGAAACATCGAGCAGCGATCTATCAGACATGGCAGATAACCAGAACATTCCCCCGATCTTACCCATAGACCAACCACCAAATAACCCTGGTAATGGAGCTGACGGAGGAATGGTAGAACATCCTAATCGTGCCAACGAAGAGGAGAATCTACCAAATCCCAATCAGCAACAATACCAGCAATTCCACAACAACCACCACCACCCTTAAACCAATTTCACCAAAACCAAAACATACCAAACCAGCAATACCAAAACCAAGCTTTCAACCCAGCTCAGTTTCAGAACAACCCACAAGATCCACATAACTTCCAGCAATTTCCCAATTACCACCAACAGTACCAGAACCAAGCTGAACAAGGAAATCAACAACAGCAGCAAGCAGCAGCAGACTTCATGCAACCAATAGTAGAGCCCTATCTGGATGGACCTGGGAGAGCACACTTTCCTGCACGCAATTTCGAGCTCAAACCGGCACTCATTAATTTGGTGCAAAACAATCAGTTCTGCGGTGCAAATCATGAGGACCCCCATGATCATCTCCAGGCCTTCCTGGAGCTCTGCGACACGATCAAAAATCAGGGAGTCTCTCCTGATGCTATTACGCTAATGTTGTTTCCATTTTCTTTATATAGTGGTGCCAGGGACTGGTATAAGTCATTGCCTATCAATCAGAGGAGCACTTGGGCAGACTTGGTGAGGAGCTTTTTGCTGAAGTATTTTCCAGAATCAAAGATTGAGGAAGGACGAGCTAAGATTGGAGATTTTAAAATGAAGCCAGACGAGTCATTATATGATGCGAAAGAAAGATTCTTGGGCCTTATCAGGCGATGCCCCCAACACGGGTACGCACCATGGGAGCAATTGAGGAAATTCTACGGAGGACTCACCCATCCATGGAGAACAATGTTAGACGCTGCTGGCAGACGACATTTACTCCACCTGCCTATGGACCAAGCTTGGGAGAAGATTGAGACAATGTCTGTCAACAGATCCATCCTAAACACAGATGATAGGAAGGAGGATCCTCCTAGAAAAGTCTTTGCTGTAAGTGAAGGGAAAACAGATTTTGAAAAATTGCAAGAACAGGTAGCTGCGATACAGCTGAGCCAGGATAAAGGAAAGGGAATAGACGCTTCCCAGGTAGGAACCTCATCAACCCAAGTTCAAACACAACAATCGGGAGTTGTCTGTGGGTTGTGTCAGGGACCTCATCCAACTGATACATGCCAACAGATAGCTACCGAGAGTTGTAATTATGCCGGGAACTACCAAAATCGCCATCCTAATCTCTCCTATTCCAACAACAATGCACTTAATGCGCATTTGTTGCAGCCAAACCAGCCCAACCAGTTCGCAAATCAAAACCCACAGCAAAACTTCAGACCTCAGAATCAAGGATTCGTCCAGCAAAGAGTGCAGAACTTTCAAAATCAGAATCAGAATTTCCAACCTCAGATCCAACAGAGGCCTAATCAGAACCAAGGCCAGAATTTCCAGAATTTCCAATCCCAACCTGATCAGAATTAACAATATAACCAAAGGCCACCATCTCGTCTGGAGAATCTGATGACTGAGTTTATAGCCAACCAGAAGGATATAAACCAACAACTGCAGTCATCAATCAAGAATGTGGAGACGCAAGTCACCCAATTGGCCAAGGAACTGCAGAACAGGGGGAAAGGAACACTTCCAAGCAGTACTGAAGCTAACCCGCAGTGTAAAGCAATCACATTGCGGGGAGGCAAGACCCTAAAAGGAATTGTTGGACATGGAAAAGAGACGGCCGAGGAGGAAAAGGATCCAGTGGAGGGAGAAAAAGAAAATGAAAGGATTGAAGGAGGAGACGGTATTGGACTGGTCGAGGACAAATCAGAAACAGCTATTCCGCAGGATGAAGCTGCAAAGGGAGCTGAAAAGGGTAGGGTTGAAGGTACAACTTCCTTCTCTTTACAACCAAAAACAAACAATAATAAGTACATGCCAAGGGTGCCATACCCAGCACGTCTTAAAAATAAGGAACATGACCTTAAATTCAAGAAATTTCTAGAACGGTTAAGGTCTGTAGAGATAACCATTCCTCTCGTGGAAATGATTTCAGAAATGCCCACCTATGCTAAGTTCTTGAAAGAATTGATTTCAGGGAAAAGGCAGGTAGAGCAGGAGGAGGTGATTGTTCTCAACAGCACATGCAGTGCCATAGTTCAGAAGAAACTGCCCGAAAAGAAAGAATACCCTGGATGTTGCACGCTACCAGTACAGATTGGGAAGGCCAAAGTGAGCATGGGGTTATGTGATCTAGGATCCAGCATCAATGTGATGCCCTTAGCCATGGCAATTCGCCTAAGGCTCGGGGAGATTGAACCAGTCAAGATGAAGCTGCAGCTTGCAGACAGATCAATCACAAAGCCCGTAGGAATCCTCAAGGATGTGGTAGTCAAAACCGGTCAAGTTCTTTTCCCGGTTGACTTCATCATCCTCGACATCGAAGAGGACTCTGAAATGCCACTTATCCTGGGACGCCCGTTTCTGGCCACTGGCGGTGCACTGATTGATGCCAAATCTGGAAGAGTCACATTGAGGGTCGATGACAAAGAAATCACCTTTAATATGGAACAGCTGCAGAAATTTCTGAATGAGGGATCTTGTTCCATAGTTGATGTAATAGAAAGTAGGAGTGAGGATGAGAGCATAAACTCTGTGACTGATGAGCGAAACAAAGTTTCAAAACAGGTACTGAAGCCGAAAGGTGCGGAGCAACCAAGGAGCTGCAACGCTGTCCACTTCGAGGACCCTATCTCTGGGGACCTTGAAGAATTCGATGGGGTTGAGTTCATCCCGGAGGAAGAGGAAAGCACCGCTGAGGAGGAAGGGGATCATGTACTGACACAGGATCCTGAAGGTAAATCTGATCTCTCTCTCCCATCCATTTCTCGCAAATTACTGCCTTCCGTTGAATGCCCACCAGAGCTTGAACTTAAAATACTTCCGGAACATCTTAAGTACGTCTTTCTCGCTGAACATAAAAGATTACCGGTAATTGTGTCTGCCAAGCTGACACAAGAACAAGAAAAAGCTCTGGTAGACATTCTAAAGAAATATGTACATGCAATCGGATGGACCATTTCTGATATAAAAGGAATAAGCCCCTCTGTTTGCATGCACAGAATTTTAATGGAAGAGGAGTACAAGCCCTCAAGGCTACCACAAAGGCGTCTGAACCCCCATATGCAGGAAGTGGTAAGGAAAGAAGTTATCAAGCTCTTAGATGCTGGAATCATCTATCATACCTCTGATAGCAAATGGGTTAGCCCAGTGCAGGTCGTACCGAAACGTGGGGGGATCTGTGTAACGACTAATGAGCAAGGAGAAGAAGTGACGACGCGTCCAGTGACCGGTTGGAGAGTTTGCATCGACTACCGAAAGCTCAATACCGCTACCAGGAAGGACCATTTCCCCTTGCCATTCATTGATCAGATGCTAGAGCGGTTGGCTGGGAGGGAGTTCTATTGCTTTTTGGATGGGTACTCTGGCTATAATCAGATTGTAATAGCTAGCGAGGATCACGACAAGACCACATTCACGTGCCCATATGGAACTTTTGCTTACAGGCGCATGCCTTTTGGACTTTGTAATGCGCCTGCCACATTTCAAAGATGCATGATGTCAATTTTCTCAGAATTTATCGAAAAATGCATTGAAGTTTTCATGGATGACTTCTCTGTGTATGGAGATACTTTTGATGAATGTTTGACTAGTCTTGCACAAATTTTGAAAAGATGTGAGGACACCAACCTAGTTTTGAACTGGGAGAAGTGCCATTTCATGGTCACCGAAGGAATAGTGTTAGGTCATCGCATCTCGCGCGCAGGTATCGAAGTCGACAGAGCTAAGGTCTCAGTCATCTCAAACCTACCATTGCCTAATTCAATAAAAGCAGTTAGGAGTTTCTTAGGGCATGTCGGTTTCTACCGGAGATTCATTAAAGACTTTTCTAAAATTGCCAAGCCGCTCACTAACTTGCTTTGTAAAGAAAATCCTTTCGTAATAAATGAAGCGTGTGTTCAAGCCTTTGACACGCTCAAAGAGATGTTGATTTCTGCGCCAATAGTGCAACCACCCGATTGGTCAATGCCTTTCGAGGTAATGTGTGATGCAAGTGATCTCGCCGTGGGTGCAGTTCTTGGGCAACATAAGGAAGGGAAGCATTGTGTAATTCATTACGCAAGTCATGCCCTGAATGAGGCCCAAATTAACTACATCACCACGGAGAAGGAGATGTATGCCGTGGTTTTCGCGTTTGACAAATTCAGACAATATCTTATTGGTACGAAAACCACAGGGTACACAGATCACTCTGCACTGAGATACTTGTTTAGCAAACAAGACGCCAGACCTCGATTAATCAGGTGGGTACTTTTGTTGCAAGAATTCAACATTATAATAAAAGATAGAAAAGGCAGAGACAATGGTGCTGCTGACCATTTGTCTCGACTAGAAAACGATAAAAATGAGCTAGCCGTAAATGAGAATTTTCCGACGAGCAACTGTTTGCCTTGCATCTTCATGATCAAGCTTGTCCATGGTTTTCCGATATTGCTAACTTTTTAGCATGCGGAATAACTCCACCATTTCAAAGCAAGGGCCACAAAGCAAGGTTCAACCGAGATGTAGTTAACTACTTCTGGGAAGATCCTTATCTCTTCAAGCATTGTGCAGATTCGATTATTAGACGATGTGTAACTGAGCACGAGGCTTATCAAATCGCTAAGAAATGCCATGAGTCGGAATATGGAGGTCACCATGGCCCCACTCGAACAGCCCATAAGGTGCTCGAGTGCGGTTTTTATTGGCCTACCATTTACGAGGATTGCAAAGCGTTTGTTAAAGCTTGCGACAGATGCCAAAGACTAGGGAATATCTCCAAGAGGGATGAGATGCCTCAACAAGGAATTCTCACTCTCGAGATTTTCGATGTATGGGGTATTGACTTCATGGGACCATTCCCGACATCTGATGGTAACCATTACATCTTGGTAGCTGTCGATTACGTTTCCAAATGGGTTGAGGCCGTTGCACTGCCAACCAATGATGGCAACCAGGTCGTCAAATTTTTGAAAAATAACATTTTCAATAGATTTGGTGTACCCAGGGTGATCATATCAGATGGAGGAACCCATTTTGTTAATAAAGCATTTGCAAATCTTATGAGCAAAAATGGGATTCCCCACAAGATCGGCACGCCTTACCATCCCCAAACCAGTGGTCAAGTCGAGGTCTCAAACCGCGAAATCAAACACATACTCGAGGCCACTGTGGGGACAACTCGCAAAGATTGGTCACGTAAGCTCAATGATGCTTTATGGGCATACCGCACTGCATTCAAGACTCCCATTGGGATGTCTCCATACAGACTCGTCTTCGGAAAGGCCTGTCATTTGCCCGTAGAACTAGAGCATAAGGCTTACTGGGCCGTACGAACGCTCAATTTTGATTCACGAGTTGCTCAGAGTAAGCGCAAGTTGGACCTCAATGAAATTGAGGAAATACGTGCGCAAGCTTATGAAAGCTCGAGGATTTATAAAGAGCGGACCCAGAAGTTACACGATCGTCGTATTAAGTCTAAACACTTCTATGTTGGCCAGAATGTCTTGTTATTCAATTCTAGGTTGAAGCTGTTCCCCGGAAAGCTTAAATCCATATGGGAAGGGCCATACGAAGTGGTGCACGTGTTTGAAAGTGGAGCTGTCAGGATCCGAACTGACAAAGGAGAGCTGGTAGTGAATGGACACAGATTGAAGGAGTATCTTGGGCAGTTCGACCCAGAAAAAGAAGCTCAAATGACAACAGAACCGGCTTATGCTCATTAAATATTATACATATATTTACTTACTTATTTATCACTTGCTCCACCTAGTTTTATTGGGACAAAGTATCCAAAAATCAATTGAACATTTAGAGTACTAAGACTCTAAATGTGAGGATGTTGATATTTGGAGAAAATCTAATGCTTTCTTATAATTGTTTTGCAGGAATTCAAGGAACCAACAAAAAGAAAGATAAAGCTTCCAACAAACCAGGTTCCCGGTTGGGTTAACATTATATTTAATGATAATTAATTCTGGAATTTAGAGAAATCTAAAATCCAGAATAAATTCATAAAATAAAATTGTTAACCCAACCTAATTTATGCAAGCAATATGTTTTAGATTCTGATTCTGTGTAGATATGTTTGCTT
Source organism: Hygrophila difformis (assembly GCA_030278955.1). Classification (NCBI taxonomy): domain Eukaryota; kingdom Viridiplantae; phylum Streptophyta; class Magnoliopsida; order Lamiales; family Acanthaceae; genus Hygrophila; species Hygrophila difformis. The sequence goes on from JAOANR010000008.1 coordinate 52,956,556, forward strand.
ATGAGTTCATCTTGATGAACATAATTTTTTTTGAAAACCTAAGAATTTTCCTAGGTCTTGAATCTGGTTTATTTTTCATTTCAAGAAAATTCGAATTAATTCGAATTGCTTGGAACAAACCACATAAGACATTTTGCCTTGGAAATTTTCACTCTCAGATTATCTAATTCGAATTGTCTGACCAATTCGAATTGGCATACAAAAGGCATCTTCCTCAACAAGCGAGCAATTCGAGTTATTCAAGCAATTCGAATTAATTCGAGTTGGCCACAATAATTCGAATTAGCTCACTTGGGCACCTTGTGCAGATTTTGCTCACAACCTCAAGTTCGAATTGTGAGTTAATTCGAATTAATTCGAATTGATCTCAGAATTCGAACTTGCCTTGTTTCTTTGTCTTTCAAGCCAATTCGAATTAATTCGAATTGGCCTGAATAACTCACATCTCTCACAGAAACCATCAATTCGAATTAATTCGAATTGATGAAATAATTCGAACCTCTTTTCCGAATCCTTTTTTATACCCCCTTTTCCCTCTCATTTCCCTCACTTTCACTTTTCACATCCCAAAACCCTCCGTGTTCCCTCTCGCGAAACTGTCTTCCTCGCGAAACCAGTCTCATCTTCTCGACCTTTCCTCTGTTCAAACTGCTTGGAAATGGCTTCTTCGTCATCTAATCCGAGTGGGAGTCGGGGGTAAGTGGTTCTTTTTCATTTTTGCACTCTGTTTTCGTAGATTTCAGTTTTCGTCTTTTCATCTTCCTTGTGAAATCGGGGATGGGGAGGGGAATGTGCTCTGTTTTAGCGTCAAGGATGGTCGGAAAATGGTCAGAGATGACTGGGGATAGTCGGTTATGGGGTAGAACCCCTTAGGGCAGAACCTAGGTTTCTAGAGTCTTTTGTTGAAACTGCCATTTCTAGAGTTCGAAAGTTTCTTTGTTTGTAGGTTGTTCATTTTGAAAATAGGGGTTGCAAAACCCCCAAAAATCTGTTTTTGTTTGTTTTTGTTTGTTTTTGTAGTGTTTAGATGTTTTACTCTTGTTTTTGTGATTCTGTGAAGACAGGGGTAACACAGTGTTTTTGTTTATTAGTCATTGTGTTGTTAGTTTTGACATATATTTGATGATGATGATTGATAATGCATGTTGATGTTAAGTGTTGCATTACAGTAGTGTTCTTGGACCAATTGTGTTGCTTATTTGATGTTTGCATGTATTATATTATATGAGTATTTTTGTAATAAATGCTTTTGTCGGGTACATGTTGCCCGCACTTTGCAAACTCAATTCTAGAAGTTGATGCTTGCACATCCGGGACACATGGTACAGACGAAACCATGCCAAAATTTTCCAACACTTTTGGCAAGTCATTTATGTGTAAAAAGACAAAATGATAGAATGTTCTTTGCATTAAAGGTGTTTGATCTTTGTCACTTTGGAACAAGTGGGGAATATTCATGAGGAAGGCTTTGTTCTATTCCTTAAAAACCCGCTTTCCAAAACAAAATCCAAATGGGGGACCACTTACACCCCCAATTTTACTAAATAAACAAATCAACACTTTTTCATAAAAATCCAAAAATTACCTTTTGGGCATGCATGTTTGTTTTTATTTTTCATTTTATTGGTCCATTTATGCATACTGATGATTACATAATTCATCTCTTGCATTTGCCGTACATCATTAATCTCTTATCTCCCCTATCTCACATGATTTCAATCACTTTTCAAGTGATAAAAATCAAAATCCTTTCGTAGGCTCAACAACCTACGAAATATTCTCTTTTTGGTCCTTCGACCACCCAAAAACATCTTAGACTATTTATAGTCCAAGAAAAATTGCTAAGGATCCAAGATCCTTATATCTCTCTTGCTTTCCTTATTTTTGCTGTAATAAGAGTAGATTTGATAATCTGACCCCTTGGACCTTCATAGTGTACCTCAAGTGAGACAGGTGTTAGCAAGCGAGCTGTACTTTGAAGTGGCTGAAGGTGTAAGGCTGAGGGTCTCAGACCTAATCATTTCTCCATGTCTTTTCAGAGACATCATTCCCCAAGTCCAAAACGAAGATCAAGAGGAGAGGACCCAACTACTGGATCTGCCAGTAGAACTCTTAGGAGAGATTCTTTCCCGCATCGGAGAGGACTGCATTAAGAAAGTGTGGAGGGTCAGAGAGGTGTGTACCAAACTCAGGGATGCAGCGGATCTTCCCATTGTCTACAAGAGATGTGAACTGGAGACTACCATCGTCAAGATGTGGGAACAAAGAGTTGAACTGCAGAAGGAGGCACTCCTGGTCAGGTGCGAAGAAGCTGGCAACTACAACCTCCAACTCATCCCAGCTCTGCAGGCATTCGGAGCAGGAAACGAAAATCTGGCTTGTGAGCTACTGAAGGAAGGAATTGAGGACAACCACAAGGCCTCAATCTTCGTCAGGGGGTACATGCTGCTTAGCAAGGTGGATAATGAACAAGTCCAGCAGGGGGTATCGATGATCAACAGTGAAACTTTTGCTCTTAGTTTGCGTGACACGAGTATTTTCCAAATTTTATTACTGGTTTATTGCTCGAGTATGAAACTGTGATTTCAAATGGCGCCTCGAGAATCCCCGGCAACGGCGCCATGAAACTTTTGACGAGCTTCACCAACACGAGTAATTTTCTGAATTATCAGGTTGGATTTATTAGATGAAAAGAGTTATGATGTGGGGAAGGGGTTTAAGGATATGTTGTAATTTCCCTTTTTATTACTCATGTGGGGTCTTTTGATTTCAAATGGCGCTGTGGTCCTTCCCGTCATGAAACTTTTGACAATTATCACGGTGCAACCGGGATTGACCTTCAGTCTGTCACCCTGAAAGTCCCTGGTATCTGCACCATGATGCTTCTCTTAATTTCATGTCAAGAAGATACCTGCCATGAAACTTTTGAACATCTTCCCACTGTATGAGTATTTTCCCAAAATGTTATGTTTTTTTTACTCACTTACTCGTGTCACGAAACTGTGCATCCCGAAAGCGCACGGAGTCAAAAATTGCAGTAATTTATAGTGAGTACCGGATCGTTCACTGGAGGATGTGCGATGGAAGCAGGGCCCACGTCGTTTACTAAGATTTTCCACTCGGTTACTCGATTCAAGTTTTGCAAGGGTTTCTATCAACTACTTGACATAATTTAAATCCAGATCATGAAAGCAGTAAAAGAATTATTCTACAAAGCATGGTAAAAGAAAGCAATTAAATCTATACTACGAAAGCAATGTAAAATTATGCTACACTATCTAGAAAGCAGATTTAAATATGACAGAAGGGACAGGGAGGAAATAATAAAGATTGGACAAGATTCAGATGAGACACAATTAAACTTCCATTTTAATCCACAGATCTTAGCTTGGGATAATCCTCTAGTTAGCTAACTCTCATGCTTTCTACACCATGTTCCCTTTAACAGACAGGTACTTATGGTGAGAGTTTACATGCTCTTAAGACAGCAATTTCTAAGATACCATAAACTCTTAACTCCCCTTGCAATGCCTTGCAAAGGTATGTTAATTATTTACGGTGGATGAGCAACACCTGTCAAATCATTAGTTGACTTGCCAAGTACTGCTATCATTCCCCCATGTCACACCCAAAGTTTCAAATCAAGCCCCAAACCATTCCATAACTCTCAAACCTTTTAACAGATGGACAGCCCCTAATTCTTCCGAGTGACCTCTATGAAAGCATTTAAAGGAAAGCAGTAAGAAAGCTGTAAAGAAAGCATTTAAATCTATCACTCGAAATCGTTAAAAACGTCTCTTTCCGTTAGTATAAAAGAGCCCCTAGTCTTGGTGACCAGATGCAGATCAAGAACCTCCAGGACATCGATAAGCCACAGGGCTTACAACTCCTGGTCAGTTATGAGATACAAACTAAATGAAACAGATCCAGAAGTGAACCTGTTCCGGATGCACTCACTCAAGACTCAATTCTAGACTTTGGCAGAAGAAGATAGTAGTCGAAGGAATACTCGACCTTACCTTATAAATTCACCAAGGCCAATGTGTTGTTCCTCTAGTATTATTTATCACATCTCATCTACACCCAAGTGGATATTGACTTGATGTGATATCTAATATCAGATTTCCAACACACAGCAATTTTGAGAAACCAATCGATATCTGAAAATCATTCCCTATACAGGTACTAAACTCTCAATTAAAACACAGATCCTTTCAGTCTAGATGAGACCTAATCGCTGACTCTGCTTCTAAGTTCTCAAAATCAACCCCCAGTGGAATATGAATTAGTCATAACTGTCGAATTTATCCCTTAATCAGATCCGGATTTTATAAAGGAATTTTTGTTTGAAATTTATCATGCAGCCTCTGATTTAAATCAAGACTTCTGTGTCCAAGGGAAAGGATCCCCAAAATAATGATATGACCGGAACATCTACATAATAGTATCATGCATACAAGTATATGAAAAGGAAAATAAAATACCCCAAAATATATGGTGGGGTTAGACAGAATGTGATACACAAAGGTGGATTAGCCTGAGATGAGAAGAAATTGGCTAAAAAAATGCCAGAGATAGTTGGGGTTCTCCGGACTGCAAACATCTGCTGTCCGGTTCCCAATTATCCAAGATGAATGATTTTAGACAAAGAGAATTCCAAACGACGGTGACCGCCGCCATTTAGTTTTCTTTTGTCTGTGAGTGGAAGAATAACCCACATATTTCTTGCTGTAATATTTCTCAACTGATGTTGGTCGACATCAGTTGATACTATTGCAGCTTGAATTCAAGTTGAAAATTAAGATAAGGAAAATTAAAACTGTATCTGATTAGGAATTGGCTGAGTGACTAATCGAAACTCTTAGTGAAGAGAACGCTCGCCGAAGCTTCCACCAACCACTAACCAGATCATGCAAAATAACAGATAATGATTGACACACAGAAGACGGGTTAGTCGATATCCCTGTGAAGGGACCTTTCACCAACATTAATCTGTGTGTTTCTCATTAGCTGTTCATGCACACAATGAAAGAGAAAATAAGGAGGTAAGAAAATATTTATGGTATTGTGTGGGTGTTAAGCACACAATAAGTGGACACTAATGGGTTGAAATGTGTAATGGATAGAAATCAAATGAATTGGGCCTAGGCCCAATACATCCATGCAACTTACAAAAATCATGGAAGACAAAAATTTTTTTGGAATTTTCAAAATAAAAGGATAGTTCAATTCGAATTATTGGGGTAATTCGAATTGAGAATGCATGAAGAATGAAGTATGACCCTACCCAATTAATCCTTGCAAAGGAATGAGATATCACCTAATTCGACTTGTTGAGTAATTCGAATTAATTCGAATTGGACAACTCGAATTGATGAAGTCCTTTCCTTACTCAAAATGACTAAGGCATATACCTCAAAGGGAGGGGTGAATTCAAATTGTCTAGCAATTCGAATTAATTCGAATTGGACAATTCGAATTGGTAAGAGGAAAAATAAACTAAGGCATGAATGGGTGGCAATGGATACAATATGGTTTTCAAGCCAATTCGAATTGTTGGGCAATTCGAATTAATTCGAATTGGAGAATTCGAATTAGCTAGAAACCACATGAAGGCAATTTTTTGATGTGCAATTCGAATTTCTTGTGCAACTCGAATTAATTCGAATTGCCACAATTCGAATTACACATTTTCGAACAACGACAATTTTTGTTTTCACAAGTATGGGTTAGGTGAACACTGTACTGTAATGATGGGTTTAGATTTACTAAATCCCTCATCTCACATCAGTGTCCTTTCACAGCCACCCTAGTGAGATTTTCAAGAAATAAACAAACACATGTCCAGTGGGCATTGACAGGATTCAAACCCTATTTCTACAAACAAAGGATCAAAGATCAAAGAAGCTAAAGCATCTAGTTATCTAAGAACTACATAAATAAACTAAGAACACTCAAGTTATCTAAGGTAGCATGAAATAAGATCAAGGCAGGAAGAATAAAACCTAAATATAAATTTTAACAAACCTTAAAAACATCTAAAACCTAAGAACACTTATTTGAAGCTCTAAGGCACAAAATCAAGCCAAAAACCCACCAAACATGCATTTATTAAGTTTGAATGTCAACTAGGACATAATAAATGTAACCTAGTTGAAACAAACAAACATACTAAGCATTTATTTCTAGGGAAAGCATTAAAGAGTGCCATAACACATGAATAACACCATTTCTGGAAATTTTCTTGTATTGGCACTTTGAAAGCAAAATAAAGAACCCAAAACCATCATTAGGTTGAAGGTAGGGTTTATTCTAACTAGAAAGCATGTAAAAATATGGAAAATGGCTACTCTAAGGGTTATACAAACTGCTTCTATACTAAACTAAGATCAAAGCATGTAAAGATTACACTACTTGCAAGAAAAATAACTAAACTAAACTAACTACCTACCTAACCCTTAAGGGGTGTGGAACCTCCTGCTGTTCTTTTTGTCCCAAGCTGCTTTTTTGCAAAATTCTTGATCTAAGGATGTTTCTTGTGTTGAGAGAGGTCAGCTTTTATAGACAAACTTCGAAACCCTAGGTCCACCAATGTTGTGCTCATGCTCCACAGCTTCAGTGAGTGAAGTTCGAATTAATTCAATCAATTCGAATTAATTCGAACTGTGAGATCTTTTCCTTGAGTTGGGGTTGTGGTCTTCAATCACCAATTCGAATTATTGTGAAGAATTCGAATTGGTTTTCTCGAACTGGTTGAGGGTTTTTGCTTTGCCTCCTTGCATTTGTGGCAATTCGAATTATTTGCACTAATTCGAATTAATTCGAACTAGACAATTCGAATTGCACTCCTTCTTCTTGCCTTTGGGTTTCTTCTCCTCTTCATTCCGTAATTCGAATTGTTCAAGTCAATTCGAATTAACTCGAATTGGCCATAATAATTCGAATTAGCTCTTCTGCTTCCCTTTCCAACACTTAACCATTTCTTGTTCTCTTCAGCAATTCGAATTGTGTGTGCAATTCGAATTAATTCGAATTGCACAATTCGAATTGTGCTTCAACACTTAGTCAGAATTCAGTTGTGGGATTTTCAATCTTTTTCCCATCTTTTTGGATTTTTGTGGGCTCTTTTATTCTTTTGCCCATCTTTTCATTCCTTTTTCTTCTCTTTTTCCTTTTTTCATGTTTTTGGATTTTTCTAACACAAATACAATTAAAAATTGTATGTTTTGTGTCTTTTTATTACCGGCTCGATGTTTTTACAAACTTGCATTAATCTGTCAAATTCAACTGCTTTCTTATTGAAATAAGATGGAATCACGATCAAAATGTCCGTCTCAGACACGGAAATGGATTGGAAATAATGGACAATTTTGGCCATTATCAACATCCTCACATTTAATACTGATCGTCCCCGAGCAGTCAGAGTCAGTGCTCCTAGGAGCTTGGACTCTGCATATTCAATCCATTTGCGTGGCCTCAGAAGTCTCATTCTTCTTATATTGGGATAAGACAATCAAAATTACAAGTATTAAACTCTCTTGGTTGCAGTGTTTAATGGAATGATACTTCTCACTTGAGTAGACATACAGACCAATCATTATTGTTAATTCTTCTTGAATATGTGTTTAGAAAATCTCATTGGCTTAATCCTTGAATTCAAGCATGAAATGATCATTGATTAATAGAAACAGAGCCTCACATATAGTAGAATCGGAAAATTCACTCACCCTCAAGATTAGCTTTTATCATCAACGCTCAATATCAAATTCAATTAAATTCTCCCATAGGCTTGCAACTGGACCAACTCGCCACCGGCTCATTTCTTCAAATCAAGATCCCGAGGTCTTATTCAAGGTTATAACGGGGCATACGGTTGTAACATTTGGTAGGAAAGGGGATTATTGGGCTGAAAAGTGACATGACACCATTCCACCATAACTTGACATTTTTTAGAATTTATGATCATCATTACTTCTATCTTTCTTTTGCATGACATTAGACTTTGTCTAATTTGCTTTGTCATTTGCAATTTATTCTTGTTGAATAGATTTCAACTTTTTTCTCTTTTTTTTTTTTTTGAATCGGTTTATAGCATACCGATTGATACATATGTGATGACCAAAAATTACAATGCCTTGATGGGATGGCTCATGTACACTTGGGTTTGATTTTCTTGGTTTTTTTGTAAGGCTAGGAATAATATAGTGGCTTCAAAGAAAAATTAGGCTTAAAGGCTCAGATTGGTTGATCCTAAAGGGAAAATGTTTTTGGGTTTGGAATTCAAACGAAAGCCAAAATTTTGGGTTTTTCTAAGTGCCTCGATCATTTGCTCGATTTCGGGAATATGGCATGGTCTTGAATCGGTCCTAATTGCAAGTTCTAGTGCCCTTTAATCGAATTGATTCACACAATCAAAGAAGTATTGAGTAAAAATGACTCGGCTCATATCTCACAAGGGACGGTTTGATCATGTCATACATTTATTCTCAAATTTAACCTTTGAAAAAATTTCTTGCAACTTATTCAATCAAGTTCTCAACATGAATGTTTGTTAGTCTTTCAAGTGATTATATCATTGAATTTTTATAGCTCAAAACTTCGAGAATTCATGTCATGCATATTGTTAACTGTTTTATCCCAATGTAATAGTCTGAAAATTTCATCATTAGCCTAAATTCAACATGTGAATTTAGGTGACAGATTCATGCTCGTTTTATGCCGGTTTGTTTAATTGAAAGCAGTAAAAAGACACTGTGAGCATGCAAGCATGTCACAGCTTGTTTTTGGCGTGACAGTCACTTATTCATCTTGGACTGCCACACATCTTTTTCAAATAATGGAGAACTCAAGACGAAATTCTCTTTTGGAAAGCAGTAAATGTACATCAGTTTCAATAGATTTCCATGGTGAGGATTGAAAGTGCACTGAGTGAATGGAAAATCTAATGCATGATGTTTCCAATGGGGCTCGCATGAATGTGATCGCTTAACTTAGTTCTTCTTCTCCGTGGGCTGTGTGGAGGATCCGGTGGCATCTCTTGGAGGTGATGGGAACTTGCTGAGGATGGTCTTCATCATTTCGGCTTGATTGTCGAACATCCTGGCTTGACTGGTGAACACTGCTTCGAACATTTTTCTATTCTTTTCCTCATTCTCAATCCTTTCTTGATGCTGCCTGGCCGCTTCCCTTCTGAACTCCTCTTCTCTCTCAAACATTCTCAGCCTAAACTCTTCCTCTTTCTGCATTTGTTTCTCGTGAGTCGAAACAATGGCATCGGCCAAAGATCTGACACTCTGCATCATTGACTCTCCCATTCTGCTCACTGCTTCTAGAGTTTGGGAATCAGCTGGATATTGAGACACAGTTGGGCTTCTGTGTGAGGGTCGGACTGGATGTCTTCGTGATAGGCTTGGAGTGGAAACATCAGTTCCAGGATGAGTGGGAGTGGGGGCAGGTTCTGTTGGTGTGACTGCAGCTTCTTCTGTTGAAGGTACCGCTTCAGTACGGTCATTCTTCTTGCGTCCTTTGCGTCCGGCTGTTGGTGTCCTAGGAGTGTATCTGGATTGAGCGTCTGATTCTTCCGGCATAATGTATGTAACTGGCTTACTTATCCTTGTCTTTGGGACTGGGATCGGCCGGCTCATATCAATAAGATCGCTCTCTACAAAAACTGTTAGATCTACTCCTTGGGCTTCACAAATTCTCCTGATGAGGTTGGGATAGCATAAAGCAGCAGCTCTGGTGCCCGTGACTTTTGTAGTCATGACATGGAAAATCTGCTCCCCCACGTTCATCTTCAGTCCATGCCAAATCTTGGCAAAACCCTTCAACATTCGACCAGATGTTTCATGTGCATGAGGGTTTGGCCTAATCTTCGACATGTAGAAATCATAGGAGGGTTGAAACTCCAGCTTCAGATGCTTTGCTTTGAAGGGGATTTCACCAGTGTAGCTCTCAGCAGTAAGTGACCTAGTGATGTTGTCGTGATATTGCCTGTCAGCTGCCCTGCTTGCCCCCTTCTCAAAATGCTCAGATGTCGGGATTTCTGACCTCCAGTTTGGTGTACCAAGGAAGTTGTTCAAGTATTCTCCAGAGATGTTTACGTCAACTCCTCGCACCCAACTTGTCTTTTGTGTGGCATTGATGTTGCAGTAGAATTCCCGAACCAATTCTGCTATCCCGGGTTCAGCCTGATGCTTAAGGAACTCAGTCCATCCGTGATTTTCTTTCAATGTGAGTAGCATTGGATGATCAATCAATTCTGGACTGAACCCTTTATCAGGGACAAATACTCCACTTAGTGCCATGTATTGTCTCGCATTCTGCTCATTCCCGTTGAACCTCCTCATTATGTCAGCATCATCCGTGATGCGGAATTTTCTGAACTTCTTAGTGGATACACCCAGTCTGGCCCTTGAAGTTGAGTTGGCCCAATAATCAGCCGATCGCACTGATCCGGTCGATTCCTGGGTTCCTTCAGTTCCTGCTTGTTCTCCATCAGAGTCAGAATTCTCCCCTGGTTGTTCCCTTTGTTCAGTTTGCTCGTGCTGTTCTGATTCAGCCTGTGTATTTGGTTGTGACTCTTCTTCAGTTTGTCTCAACTCAGTTTCTTCACCTCCTTGAGTTGCTCCCTGCTCGTGTGCATTACAAGGATCTTCATGGAATACAGAATTTAAGAAATCCTCGGGAAGATAGGGATCGGCAACATGTTGGTATTCTTGTCGTGATGCCTCAACTTCCCTCCCGATGTTAAGGTCTCCCAATTGTTCTTCCATGTCGTCTCCTTGCTCTATGGGAATATTGAGATCGTAATGGAGGATCTGCTGAAATGTCTTGTCCTTGAAGATATCTTCTATGGTATCCATTTCTGCTTGCTCACCTCCACTGCTACCTTCAGTTCTTACTGTTTCTTGCACTGTGGGTTGTGGTTGAGTGGTGGCTGCCGCTAGAGTTTGTGCTGTTATGTCATTCAAATCACTCGCAAGCTCGGCGAACTTCTTCTTTGATTCTTCAAATCTGACATTGCCCTCGTGCACCATTTCCTCTATTTCCTCTGTGGGTCGCATTGCCTCCATTGCTTTTTCAACATCCACCTTCTTGTCATTTCTGTGAGCAGTAAATCTCTTTACTTGTTCCTCCTTCTCCTTGGCCCATTCTGCTGGCTCAGCTTTCACTTTGACAGGAATGATGTCGGTTCCGCTGATTATCTGACAATCATCGTCCCCGACCTCAACCTGTGTTTCAGTGTCAGCTTTCTTCTTCCTCTCCAGTTCAGCCTGCAATTTTTCAGCAGCTTTTCTATTCTCCTCTTTTTCTCGGGCTTTTCTGACATTTTCCTCCATTTCTGCCTTCCTGGTGTCTTCTTCTGCTTTCTTGGCCTCCTCTTCAGCTGCCTTGGCCATTTGCTCTTTCCAAAGCCGATTTTTCTCGGCCCTTGCAGCTTCCATTTTCTGTTTCCACTCCTCCGTTTCTTTTGCCATTTCGATCTCAACCTCCTCCTTCTCCCTTCTTGCCCTTTCAGCTTGTCGGGCCTCGTACTCGGCTTTCCTCTGTGCCTCAATCCTATCCATCTCAGCTTCTTCTTGAGCTATCCTTGCTGCTTCTGCGTCAGCTTCTTCCTGAGCCTTCTTTGCCAATTCTGCATCGGCTTGCTCTTGGGCCTTACGCTGTTGTTCTTTCTTGGATAACTCAATGGTTTGATCCTTGCTTCTGTCTTTTTGCTTGGGAGGTTCATCATAGAATTTGGGCACAGGGGGAATGATCCTTGGCTGATTCGGAGGTTCTTGGATTCTGATCTGAGGCTCAGTAGACTTTTCAGACTTTTCTTTATCTGCCAACCTTATCAGTTTTCTCTTCTTCTTGGGTGGCTCTAGTTCGGATTCAGTCTGGGCGGGTTCAGATTCGGCAGGTTCAGATTGCTCGGAAGTCGGATCAACATAATCATCAATGATCTGTTCTTCATCCTCAACATTCAATCCCAATTCCGGTCCTTTGATCTTCAGAAATTTTTGAATGAATTTAGGTTCAGACATGGCTGTGAGTTGCGCAGTCCATTTTAGTGTGAAATATCTGCCTAGGACACCTTGGAATCCCGTGTTATACTGCAGACGAGGCCGGTGTTCTTGACAGTGCCTTAGACCTTCTGCATCCATTTCCCGTAGCAGGTCAAGGAACCTCTTTTTCATCTCCGTGTACAAGGTGTCCACGATGTCTGCCTCTTTCTCCTTTAGATGTCCTAGGTCTCGGACTGGTGGGATGTTAAGATACTCCAAACACTTGTTTTTGCCCATGACTGAGATCTGTTTCCTCTTGCGTCCCATTCTGTCCCATGATCTGTTTTGAATCATCGCGATGCATTCAGCTCTCATCAACTCGAAATTGGGCATCCCCTTCATTGTGGTCTCTCGGGGGGCTCAACTGCTGGAATCCTTTGTGGTAAGAAGACTGGCAGAATCACCACTTTTCCCGGAGGTATTATGATTCCCGGTTTTAGTACAGACTCCCTGATGTCCTTTTCCCATTTTCCCCATGCAGTCATGTATTCCCCCAACAGTTTCCTGGCTGCTTTTGTTTTCTCAATGATCGAATCCAGCATTGGAGTGTGGTGAGCTTGTCCGTAGTTCAGTACCGCCTGGAGAGAATCCCTGAAGTTGAATGTCATTTCAGTATGACGCTCTTTTGCACGCAATGTCAGCCATAGCTGCTCCTCCGGTCCGCAAATGGTCCCATTGTCGAATAGTTCCTTCTTGTATGTAAATGGAAAGGTCTCCGGCATGGAGAGTACACCAGTTGACGCAACTAAGTATGGTGGAGGCGTCTTTGGGGCATAATGCATTTTCACTTCCCTTGTAATGGGTGGTTGGATGAGGACTGGCTCAAAGGCTGCAGCTCTCCTATCTCCGAAGTGGATTTCAAGCATTCTGTTCCAATAAGCCTTCTGTCGTTTCATCCTCCAAACCATCCGCTCATAGTGAACTCTCGGCTCATTAAATCGTTGATCGTACCTTGCCTCATCGAACTCTTGGTTCCAGAAGTTACATACGTGTTGGCAAAAGTCTCTCTCGAGGCCTGTTGCTCTACCATTTCTTTCTCCTTCCGGAATAGCATTCCACCAATGGTCCTTCATTTCGAACCTCCATTCAATCTGGTGGTCCATAGGCAGGTTATGCTCATTCCTTATGGCCACCCTATTTTCCTCTGCCTCTTTCTTCAGCCTCTCGATTTCCAAGAAGGCACGATCTGGAGTTGTCTTTGGAAGACCCATCAGGGAATCTATAATGAACTGATCCCTGGAGAGAAAAGAGTTGGAACTATTTTTAACAAATTTTTGATAAGTGGATCCGAGTTGAAAGTCAACATCCTCACATTTGGAGCTAAGCTCTAAATGTGAGTTAATTGGTTTCTAATCGAATTTATAGAAAGAAGAACATAGAGCTGGATTGTTAAATCTAACTCTTATTACAACAAAAATAAGGAAAGCTAGAGAGATATAAGGATCTTGGATCCTTAAAATTTTTCTTAGACTATAAATAGTCTAAGTTGTTTTTGGGTGGTCAAAGGACCAAAAAGAGAAAATTTCGTAGGTTATTGAGCCTACGAAGGAATTTGATTTTTCTCATTACTTAACAAGTGATTTAAATCATGTGAGGTAGGGAAGATAAGAGATTAATGATGAAAAGCAAATGAAAATGACAATTTATGCAATTACTAGTATGTAACAATGGACCATGACTAAAAATAAGAAAAAAAATGAAATTAAAAGTGGACATGCATACATACAAAAGGTGATTTGTGGATTTTTATGAAAAGTGTTGACTTGTTTATTTAATGAAATTGGGGGTGTAAGTGGTCCCCCATTTGGATTTTGTTTTGGAAAGTGGGTTTTTAAGGAATAAAACAAAACATTCCTTACAAGTATTCCCCACTTGTTCCAAGTTGACAAAGATCAAACACTTAAACAAAGAATACTCTGAAAATTTGTCTTTTTATACATAAATGCCATGCCAAAAGTGTTGGAAAAATTTTGGCATGGTTTTGTCTGTAATACCATGTTTCCGTATGTGCAAACGTCAACCTTTAGAGTTGAGTTTGCCATGTGTGGGCAACATGTACCCGACAAAAGCATTCATTACTAAAATACTCATATAACAATATACATGCAAACATCAACAGAAACGAGAACAGTTGATCCATCTATACTACTGTAATGTACTAATGTTACCAACAAAACTCATGCTTTAAAAACATAAATTTTGCAGATATCATCGATATGCATTTCGAGTCATCATTAACAACTTTCTACTGATCAAAACAACACAGTGGGCACAGGAAACTGTCTACGGTGTTAACCCTACTCACAGATTACTCAAACACTAACACAGAATAAACAAATATGCACACAAACACCAAAATGAGGAAACAAAACCATTAAAACTAAACAGAAACCATATTTTTAAGGGTTTTGAAACCCTTATTTTCAAAATGAAAACACCCCCATCACAGAGACGTTCGAACCCTCAAAAATGGCAGTTTCAGCATAAATCCCTAGAAACCTAGGTTCTGCCTACTTGGTTCTAAATCATCTTCGAACACGCCTACCCTATTCCAACCACATTCCGACCTCCCCTTTTGTAAAAACAGAGCACATTCCCTCCCCAGCCCCGATTTCACAAGGAATACGAAGAGACACAACTGAAAACTGTGAAAAACGAGTGCGAAGATGAAAAAGAAACACTTACCCCCTGCTCCCACTCGGATTCGATGACGAAGATGCCATTTCCGACGAGTTTGAACGGAGGAAAGGTCGAGACGAGTGACTGGTTTCGCGATGAAGAAGGGTTTCGCGAGAGAGAGAGAACGGGGGATTTTTGGGAGAGCGAAAAGTGAAAGTGAGGGAAATGAGAGGGAAAGAGGGTATAAAAAGGGTTCGGAAGGGGAGTTCGAATTATGCACTAATTCGAATTAATTCGAATTGGTGTAATTCGAATTGGTGCATCCTGTGAGAGATGCGAGTTACTCAGGCCAATTCGAATTAATTCGAATTGGCTTGAAAGACAAAATTACACACAAGTTCGAATTGTGAATCAATTCGAATTAATTCGAATTGACTCATAATTCGAACCTGGTGGTGGGGACCAACTTCGCATAGGAATGCTTTTGTGAGCTAATTCGAATTATTGGTGGGGTTCGAATTAATTCAAACTTCCCCACAATTCGAATTGTTCACTTGCACAAGAGAATGCCTTTTGTATGCTAAGTCGAATTAGTCAGGCAATTCGAATTAATTCGAATTGCCTTATAATTCGAATTGCATTACTTGGCCAAATAAAACGTCCGAAAATTCTGCCTTGGGTGCCAATTCGAATTTGCATAGCAATTCGAATTAATTCGAATTGCCCGCATAATTCGAATTAACTTATCCGAGAATGAAAATTTCCAAGGCAAAGTGTCTCACATGGTTTGTTCCAAGCAATTCGAATTAATTCGAATTTTCTTGAAATGAAGAAATAAACCACATTCAAGACTTAGGAAAAATTTGGATTTTCAAAAATTTATGTTCATCAAGATGAACTCAAGAGCAAACATATCTACACAGACTTAGAATTTAAAACATATTGCTTGCATAATTTAGGTTGGGTTAACAATTTTATTTTATGAATTTATTCTGAATTTTAGATTTCTCTAAATTCCAGAATTAATTTTCATTAAATATAATATTAACCCAACCGGGAACCTGGTTTTTGGGAGCTTTATCTTTCTTTTTGTTGGTTCCTTGAATTCCTGCAAAACAATTATGAAAAGGTATTAGGTTTTCTCCAAATATCAACATCCTCACATTTAGAGTCTTAGTACTCTAAATGTTCAATTGATTTTTGGATACTTTGTCCCAATAAAAATAAGTGGAGAAAGTAATAAATAAGTAAGTAAATATAATATTTATTGAGCATAAGCCGGTTCTGTTGTCATTTGAGCTTCTTTTTCGGGGTCGAACTGCCCAAGATACTCCTTCAATCTGTGTCCATTCACCACCAGCTCTCCTTTATCAGTTCGGATCCTGACAGCTCCACTTTCAAACACGTGCATCACTTCGTATGGCCCTTCCCATCTGGATTTAAGCTTTCCGGGGAACAGCTTCAACCTAGAATTAAATAACAAGACATTCTGGCCAACATAGAAGTGTTTAGATTTAATACGACGATCGTGTAAGTTCTGGGTCCGCTCTTTATAAATCCTCGAGCTTTCATAAGCTTGCGCACGTATTTCCTCAATTTCATTGAGGTCCAACTTGCGCTTACTCTGAGCAACTCGCGAGTCAAAATTGAGCATTCGTACGGCCCAGTAAGCCTTATGCTCTAGTTCCACGGGCAAATGACAGGCCTTTCCGAAGACGAGTCTGTATGGAGACATCCCAATGGGAGTCTTGAATGCAGTGCGATATGCCCATAAAGCATAATTGAGCTTACGTGACCAATCTTTGCGAGTTGTCCCCACAGTGGCCTCGAGTATGTGTTTGATTTCGCGGTTTAAGACCTCGACTTGACCACTGGTTTGGGGATGGTAAGGCGTGCCGATCTTGTGGAGAATCCCATTTTTGCTCATAAGATTTGCAAATGCTTTATTAACAAATTGGGTTCCTCCATCTGATATGATCACCCTGGGTACACCAAATCTATTGAAAATGTTATTTTTCAAAAATTTGACGACCTGGTTGCCATCATTGGTTGGCAGTGCAACGGCCTCAACCCACTTGGAAACGTAATCGACAGCTACCAAGATGTAATGGTTCCCATCAGATGTCGGGAATGGTCCCATGAAATCAATACCCCATACATCAAAAATCTCGAGAGTGAGAATTCCTTGTTGAGGCATCTCATCCTTCTTGGAGATATTCCCTAGTCTTTGGCATCTGTCGCAAGCTTTAACAAACGCTTTGAAATCCTCGTGAATGGTAGGCCAATAAAAACCGCACTCGAGCACCTTATGAGCTGTTCGAGTGGGGCCATGGTGACCTCCGTATTCCGACTCATGACATTTCTTAGCGATTTGATAAGCCTCGTGCTCAGTCACACATCGTCTAATAATCGAATCTGCGCAATGCTTGAAGAGATAAGGATCTTCCCAGAAGTAGTTAACTACATCTCGGTTGAACCTTGCTTTGTGGCCCCTGCTTTGAAATGGTGGGGTTATTCCGCATGCTAAAAAGGTTAGCAATATCGGAAAACCACGGACAAGCTTGATCATGAAGATGCAAGGCAAACAGTTGCTCGTCCGGAAAATTCTCATTTACGGCTAGCTCATTTTTATCATTTTCTAGTCGAGACAAATGGTCAGCAGCACCATTGTCTCTGTCTTTTCTATCTTTTATTATAATGTTGAATTCTTGCAACAAAAGTACCCACCTGATTAATCGAGGTTTGGCGTCTTGTTTGCTAAACAAGTATCTCAGTGCAGAGTGATCTGTGTACACTGTGGTTTTTGTACCAATAAGATATTGTCTGAATTTGTCAAACGCAAAAACCACAGCATACATCTCCTTCTCCGTGGTGGTGTAGTTAATTTGGGCCTCATTCAGGGCATGACTTGCGTAATGAATTACACAATGCTTCCCTTCCTTATGTTGCCCAAGAACTGCACCCACGGCGAGATCACTTGCATCACACATTACCTCGAAGGGTATTGACCAATCGGGTGGTTGCACTATTGGAGCAGAAATTAACATCTCTTTGAGCGTGTCAAAGGCTTGAACACACGCTTCATTTATTACAAAAGGGGTTTTCTTTACAGAGCAAGTTAGTGAGCGGCTTGGCAATTTTAGAAAAGTCTTTTATGAATCTCCGTAGAAACCGGCAAGCCCTAAGAAACTCCTAACTGCTTTTATTGAATTAGGCAATGGTAGGTTTGAGATGACTGAAACCTTAGCCCTGTCGACTTCGATACCTGCGCGCGAGATGCGGTGACCTAACACTATTCCTTCGGTGACCATGAAATGGCACTTCTCCCAGTTCAAAACTAGGTTGGTGTCCTCACATCTTTTCAGAATCTGTGCAAGATTAGTCAAACATTCATCAAAAGTATCTCCATACACAGAGAAGTCATCCATGAAAACTTCAATGCATTTTTCGATAAATTCTGAGAAAATTGACATCATGCATCTTTGAAATGTGGCCGGCGCATTACAAAGTCCAAAAGGCATGCGCCTGTACGCAAAAGTTCCATAAGGGCACGTGAATGTGGTCTTGTCGTGATCCTCGCTAGCTATTACAATCTGATTATAGCCAGAGTACCCATCCAATAAGCAGTAGTACTCCCTTCCGGCCAACCTCTCCAGCATCTGATCAATGAATGGCAAGGGGAAATGGTCCTTCCTGGTAGCGGTATTGAGCTTCCGGTAGTCGATGCAAACTCTCCAACCGGTCACTGGACGCGTCGCCACTTCTTCTCCTTACTCATTAGTCGTTACACAGATCCCCCCACGTTTCGGTACGACCTGCACTGGGCTAACCCATTTGCTATCAGAGATAGGATAGATAATACCAGCATCTAAGAGCTTGATAACTTCTTTCCTTACCACTTCCTGCATATGGGGGTTCAGACGCCTTTGTGGTTGCCTTGAGGGCTTGTACTCCTCTTCCATTAAAATTCTGTGCATGCAAACAGAGGGGCTTATTCCTTTTATATCAGAAATGGTCCATCCGATTGCATGTACATATTTCTTTAGAATGTCTACCAGAGCTTTTTCTTGTTCTTGTGTCAGCTTGGCTGACATAATCACCGGTAATCTTTTATGTTCAGCGAGAAAGACGTACTTAAGATGATCCGGAAGTGTTTTAAGTTCAAGCTCTGGTGGGCATTCAACGGAAGGCAGTAATTTGCGAGAAATGGATGGGAGAGAGAGATCAGATTTACCTTCAGGATCCTGTGTCAGTACAGGATCCACTTCCTCCTCAGCAGTGCTTTCCTCTTCCTCCGGGATGAACTCAACTCCATCGAATTCTTCAAGATCCCCAGAGATAGGGTCCTCGAAGTGGACAACGTTGCAGCTCCTTGATCGCTCCGCACCTTCTGGCTTCAGTACCTGTTTTGAAACTTTGCTTGGCTCATCAGTCACAGAGTCTATGCTCTCATCCTCACTCCTACTGTCTATTACATCAAAAATGGAACAAGATCCCTCAGACGGGAACTTCTGCAGCTTTCCCATGTTGAAATTCAATTCTTCTTCTCCGACTCGGAGCTTGATTTGATTTGATCGCGCGTCTATAAGTGCACCACCGGTTGAGAGAAAGGGGCGGCCTAAGATCAGTGGCATCTCGTAGTCCTCCTCTATATCCAGAATAATGAAGTCGACGGGAAAGAGGGTCCCTCCCGTCTTGACAATTACATCCTTCAGGATTCCGACTGGATGTGCAATCGACCGGTCTGCCAGCTGTAGTTTCATTGTAATTGGCTCAATTACACCCAAGTGAAGACGTTTTGCCATGGCGAGTGGCATAACATTGATGCTTGAGCCCAAGTCGCACAACCCTTTTCCAACATTGGTTTTCCCGATATGGACTGGCAGTGTAATACAGCCTGGATCCTCTCTCTTCTCCGGCAGCACTCTCTGGATGATGGCGCTGCAGCTGCTGTTCAAAATCACCACTCCATCCTGCTCAACTTTTCTCCTCCCTGAAATCATTTCTTTAAGAAATCTAGCATAGACGGGCATTTCTGAAATCATTTCGACCAATGGAATAGTGATCTCGACAGCTTTCAGTCTTTCTAGAAACTTTTTAAATTTTTCATCTTGTTCCTTATTTTTAAGACGTGCAGGGTACGGCACCCTTGGCATGTACTTATTATTGTTTGTTTTTGGTGGTAAAGAGAAGGAAGTTGTACCTTCAACCCTACCCTTTTCAGCTCCCTTTGCAGCTTCAGCCTGCGGAATAGCTGTTTCTAATT
Source organism: Hygrophila difformis (assembly GCA_030278955.1). NCBI lineage: Eukaryota > Viridiplantae > Streptophyta > Magnoliopsida > Lamiales > Acanthaceae > Hygrophila > Hygrophila difformis. The sequence goes on from JAOANR010000008.1 coordinate 52,976,494, forward strand.
TGTCCTCGACCAGTCCAATACCATCTCCTCCTTCAATCCTTTCACTTTCTGTTTCACCCTCCACTGGATCCTTTTCCTCCTCGGCCGTCTCTTTTCCATGTCCAACAATTCCTTTTAGAGTCTTGCCTCCCCGCAATGTGATTGCTTTACACTGCGGGTTAGCTTCAGTACTGCTTGGAAGTATTCCTTTCCCCCTGTTCTGCAGTTCCTTGGCTAATTGGGTGACTTGCGTCTCCACATTCTTGATTGATGACTGCAGTTGTTGATTTATATCCTTCTGGTTGGCTATAAACTCAGTCATCAAGTTCTCCAAACGAGATGGTGGCCTTTGGTTATATTGCTGATTCTGATCAGGTTGGGATTGGAAATTCTGGCCTTGGTTCTGATTAGGCCTCTGTTGGATCTGAGGTTGGAAGTTCTGATTCTGATTTTGAAAGTTCTGCACTCTTTGCTGGACGAATCCTTGATTCTGGGGTCTGAAGTTTTGCTGTGGGTTTTGATTTGCGAACTGGTTGGGCTGGTTTGGCTGCAACAAATGCGCATTAAGTGCATTGTTGTTGGAATAAGAGAGATTGGGATGGCGATTTTGGAAATTCCCGGCATAATTACAACTCTCGGTGATTATCTGTTGGCATGTATCAGTTGGATGAGGTCCCTGACACAGCCCACAGACAATTCCCGATTGCTGTGTTTGAACTTGATCTGATGAGGTTCCTGCCTGGGAAGCGTCTGTTCCCTTTCCTTTATCCTGGCTCAGCTGTATCGCAGCTACCTGTTCTTGCAATTTTTCAAAGTCTGTTTTCCCTTCACTTACAGCAAAGACTTTTCTAGGAGGATCCTCCTTCCTATCGTCTGTGTTTAGGATGGATCTGTTGACAGACATTGTCTCAATCTTCTCCCAAGCTTGGTCCATAGGCAAGTGGAGCAAATGTCGTCCGCCAGCAGCGTCTAACATTGTTCTCCATGGATGGGTGAGTCCTCCGTAGAATTTCCTCAATTGCTCCCATGGTGCGTACCCGTGTTGGGGACATCGCCTGATGAGGCCCAAGAATCTTTCTTTCGCATCATATAATGACTCGTCTGGCTTCATTTTAAAATCTCCAATCTTAGCTCGTCCTTCCTCAATCTTTGATTCTGGAAAATATTTCAGCAAAAAGCTCCTCACCAAGTCTGCCCAAGTGCTCCTCTGATTGATAGGCAATGACTTACACCAGTCCCTGGCACCACTATACAAAGAAAATGGAAACAACATTAGCCTAATAGCATCAGGAGAGACTCCCTGATTTTTGATCGTGTCGCAGAGCTCCAGGAAAGTCTGGAGATGATCATGAGGGTCCTCATGATTTGCACCGCAGAACTGATTGTTTTGCACCAAATTAATGAGTGCCGGTTTGAGCTCGAAATTGCGTGCAGGAAAATGTGCTCTCCCAGGTCCATCCAGATAGGGCTCTACTATTGGTTGCATGAAGTCTGCTGCTGCTTGCTGCTGTTGTTGATTTCCTTGTTCAGCTTGGTTCTGGTACTGTTGGTGGTAATTGGGAAATTGCTGGAAGTTATGTGGATCTTGTGGGTTGTTCTGAAACTGATCTGGATTGAAAGCTTGGTTTTGGTACTGCTGGTTTGGTATGTTTTGGTTTTGGTGAAATTGGTTTACGGGTGGTGGTGGTTGTTGGTGGAATTGCTGGTATTGCTGCTGATTAGGATTTGGTAGATTCTCCTCTTCGTTGGCACGATTAGGATGCTCTACCACTCCTCCGTCAGCTCCATTACCAGGGTTATTTGGTGGTTGGTCTATGGGTAAGATCGGGGGAATGTTCTGGTTTTCTGCCATGTCTGATAGATCGCTGCTCGATGTTTCAGGTGAAGTGCGGGTCCGATGCTCCTGCTCTTTCCGTCTTCTGGCTTCTGCCCTCAGTTGGCGAGCGGTCCTTTCTATTTCTAGATCGAACGGTAACTCCGGCAATGTGCTCCTTCTCCGTTGCATAAGCAGTTGGTATCAAGATTTTGACAGTACCTGTGCAATCCCCAAGTTAGTGATGGTTTGATAGTAAATACAAAGACTATCTATGAGTAAATCGGGAGTGTAGTTCTCCTAGTAAACGGCGCTGCATCCTCCCCGGCAACGGCGCCATGAAACTTTTGCTCTTAGTTTGCGTGACACGAGTATTTTCCAAATTTTATTACTGGTTTATTGCTCGAGTAGGAAACTGTGATTTCAAATGGCGCCTCGAGAATCCCCGGCAACGGCGCCATGAAACTTTTGACGAGCTTCACCAACACGAGTAATTTTCTGAAATATCAGGTTGGATTTATTAGATGAAAAGAGTTATGATGTGGGGAAGGGGTTTAAGGATATGTTGTAATTTCCCTTTTTATTACTCATGTGGGGACTTTTGATTTCAAATGGCGCTGTGGTCCTTCCCGTCATGAAACTTTTGACAATTATCACGGTGCAACCGGGATTGACCTTCAGTCTGTCACCCTGAAAGCCCCTGGTATCTGCACCATGATGCTTCTCTTAATTTCATGTCAAGAAGATACCTGCCATGAAACTTTTGAACATCTTCCCACTGTATGAGTATTTTCCCAAAATGTTATGTTTTTTTTACTCACTTACTCGTGTCACGAAACTGTGCATCCCGAAAGCGCACGGAGTCAAAAATTGCAGTAATTTATAGTGAGTACCGGATCGTTCACTGGAGAATGTGCGATGGAAGCAGGGCCCACGTCGTTTACTAAGATTTTCCACTCGGTTACTCGATTCAAGTTTTGCAAGGGTTTCTATCAACTACTTGACATAATTTAAATCCAGATCATGAAAGCAGTAAAAGAATTATTCTACAAAGCATGGTAAAAGAAAGCAATTAAATCTATACTACGAAAGCAATGTAAAATTATGCTACACTATCTAGAAAGCAGATTTAAATATGACAGAAGGGACAGGGAGGAAATAATAAAGATTGGATAAGATTCAGATGAGACACAATTAAACTTCCATTTTAATCCACAGATCTTAGCTTGGGATAATCCTCTAGTTAGCTAACTCTCATGCTTTCTACACCATGTTCCCTTTAACAGACAGGTACTTATGGTGAGAATTTACATGCTCTTAAGACAGCAATTTCTAAGATACCATAAACTCTTAACTCCCCTTGCAATGCCTTGCAAAGGTATGTTAATTATTTACGGTGGATGAGCAACACCTGTCAAATCATTAGTTGACTTGCCAAGTACTGCTATCATTCCCCCATGTCACACCCAAAGTTTCAAATCAAGCCCCAAACCATTCCATAACTCTCAAACCTTTTAACAGATGGACAGCCCCTAATTCTTCCGAGTGACCTCTATGAAAGCATTTAAAGGAAAGCAGTAAGAAAGCTGTAAAGAAAGCATTTAAATCTATCACTCGGAATCGTTAAAAACGTCTCTTTCCGTTAGTATAAAAGAGCCCCTAGTCTTGGTGACCAGATGCAGATCAAGAACCTCCAGGACATCGATAAGCCACAGGGCTTACAACTCCTGGTCAGTTATGAGATACAAACTAAATGAAACAGATCCAGAAGTGAACCTGTTCCGGATGCACTCACTCAAGACTCAATTCTAGACTTTGGCAGAAGAAGATAGTAGTCGAAGGAATACTCGACCTTACCTTATAAATTCACCAAGGCCTATGTGTTGTTCCTCTAGTATTATTTATCACATCTCATCTACACCCAAGTGGATATTGACTTGATGTGATATCTAATATCAGATTTCCAACACACAGCAATTTTGAGAAACCAATCGATATCTGAAAATCATTCCCTAAACAGGTACTAAACTCTCAATTAAAACACAGATCCTTTCAGTCTAGATGAGACCTAATCGCTGACTCTGCTTCTAAGTTCTCAAAATCAACCCCCAGTGGAATATGAATTAGTCATAACTGTCGAATTTATCCCTTACTCAGATCCGGATTTTATAAAGGAATTTTTGTTGGAAATTTATCATGCAGCCTCTGATTTAAATCAAGACTTCTGTGTCCAAGGGAAAGGATCCCCAAAATAATGATACGACCGGAACATCTACATAATAGTATCATGCATACAAGTATATGAAAAGGAAAATAAAATACCTATATGGTGGGGTTAGACAGAATGTGATACACAAAGGTGGATTAGCCTGAGATGAGAAGAAATTGGCTAAAAAAATGCCAGAGATAGTTGGGGTTCTCCGGACTGCAAACATCTGTTGTCCGGTTCCCAATTATCCAAGATGAATGATTTTAGACAAAGAGAATTCCAAACGACGGTGACCGCCGCCATTTAGTTTTCTTTTGTCTGTGAGTGGAAGAATAATCCACATATTTCTTGCTGTAATATTTCTCAACTGATGTTGGTCGACATCAGTTGATACTATTGCAGCTTGAATTCAGGTTGAGAAATTAAGATAAGGAAAATTAAAACTGTATCTGATTAGGAATTGGCTGAGTGACTAATCGAAACTCTTAGTGAAGAGAACGCTCGCCGAAGCTTCCACCAACCACTAACCAGATCATGCAAAATAACAGATAATGATTGCCACACAGAAGACGGGTTAGTCGATATCCCTGTGAAGGGACCTTTCACCAACATTAATCTGTGCGTTTCTCATTAGTTGTTCATGCACACAATGAAAGAGAAAATAAGGAGGTAAGAAAATATTTTTGGTATTGTGTGGGTGTTAAGCACACAATAAGTGGACACTAATGGGTTGAAATGTGTAATTTATTGAAATCAGATGAATTGGGCCTAGGCCCAATACATCCATGCAACTTACACAAATCATGGAAGACAAAAATTTTTTTGGAATTTTCAAAATAAAAGGATAGTTCAATTAGAATTATTGGGGTAATTCGAATTGAGAATGCATGAAGAATGAAGTATGACCCTACCCAATTAATCCTTGCAAAGGAATGAGATATCACCTAATTCTACTTGTTGAGTAATTCGAATTAATTCGAATTGGACAACTCGAATTGATGAAGTCCTTTCCTTGCTCAAAATGACTAAGGCATATACCTCAAAGGGAGGGGTGAATTCAAATTGTCTAGCAATTCGAATTAATTCGAATTGGACAATTCGAATTGGTAAGAGATGAAAAATAAACTAAGGCATGAATGGGTGGCAATGGATACAATATGGTTTTCAAGCCAATTCGAATTGTTGGGCAATTCGAATTAATTCGAATTGGAGAATTCGAATTAGCTAGAAACCACATGAAGGCAATTTTTTGATGTGCAATTCGAATTTCTTGTGCAATTCGAATTAATTCGAATTGCCACAATTCGAATTACACATTTTCGAACAACGACAATTTTTGTTTTCACAAGTATGGGTTAGGTGAACACTGTACTGTAATGATGGGTTTAGATTTACTAAATCCCTCATCTCACATCAGTGTCCTTTCACAGCCACCCTAGTGAGATTTTCAAGAAATAAACAAACACATGTCCAGTGGGCATTGACAGGATTCAAACCCTATTTCTACAAACAAAGGATCAAAGATCAAAGAAGCTAAAGCATCTAGTTATCTAAGAACTACATAAATAAACTAAGAACACTCAAGTTATCTAAGGTAGCATGAAATAAGATCAAGGCAGGAAGAATAAAACCTAAATATAAATTTTAACAAACCTTAAAAACATCTAAAACCTAAGAACACTTATTTGAAGCTCTAAGGCACAAAATCAAGCCAAAAACCCACCAAACATGCATTTATTAAGTTTGAATGTCAACTAGGACATAATAAATGTAACCTAGTTGAAACAAACAAACATACTAAGCATTTATTTCTAGGGAAAGCATTAAAGAGTGCCATAACACATGAATAACACCATTTCTGGAAATTTTCTTGTATTGGCACTTTGAAAGCAAAATAAAGAACCCAAAACCATCATTAGGTTGAAGGTAGGGTTTATTCTAACTAGAAAACATGTAAAAATATGGAAAATGGCTACTCTAAGGGTTATACAAACTGCTTCTATACTAAACTAAGATCAAAGCATGTAAAGATTACACTACTTGCAAGAAAAATAACTAAACTAAACTAACTACCTACCTAACCCTTAAGGGGTGTGGAACCTCCTGCTGTTCTTTTTGTCCCAAGCTGCTTTTTTGCAAAATTCTTGATCTAAGGATGTTTCTTGTGTTGAGAGAGGTCAGCTTTTATAGACAAACTTCGAAACCCTAGGTCCACCAATGTTGTGCTCATGCTCCACAGCTTCAGTGAGTGAAGTTCGAATTAATTCAATCAATTCGAATTAATTCGAACTGTGAGATCTTTTCCTTGAGTTGGGGTTGTGGTCTTCAATCACCAATTCGAATTATTGTGAAGAATTCGAATTGGTTTTCTCGAACTGGTTGAGGGTTTTTGCTTTGCCTCCTTGCATTTGTGGCAATTCGAATTATTTGCACTAATTCGAATTAATTCGAACTAGACAATTCGAATTGCACTCCTTCTTCTTGCCTTTGGGTTTCTTCTCTTCTCCATTCCCTAATTCGAATTGTTCAAGTCAATTCGAATTAACTCGAATTGGCCATAATAATTCGAATTAGCTCTTCTGCTTCCCTTTCCAACACTTAACCATTTCTTGTTCTCTTCAGCAATTCGAATTGTGTGTGCAATTCGAATTAATTCGAATTGCACAATTCGAATTGTGCTTCAACACTTAGTCAGAATTCAGTTGTGGGATTTTCAATCTTTTTCCCATCTTTTTGGATTTTTGTGGGCTCTTTTATTCTTTTGCCCATCTTTTCATTCCTTTTTCTTCTCTTTTTCCTTTTTTCATGTTTTTGGATTTTTCTAACACAAATACAATTAAAAATTGTATGTTTTGTGTCTTTTTATTACCGGCTCGATGTTTTTACAAACTTGCATTAATCTGTCAAATTCAACTGCTTTCTTATTGAAATAAGATGGAATCACGATCAAAATGTCCGTCTCAGACACGGAAATGGATTGGAAATAATGGACAATTTTGGCCATTATCAAACAGGATCATAACAAATAGGTTTGTCATGACATACGTCGGGACCAATGTCTTCGCGTGGCTGGCTGAAAGCCTGGAGACCCCTGACCTGTTCGGTAATCAAGGACCAAGAGTCTACTGCACAAGGGTAATGGAGGAAGACGAAGAAGACATGGGAGATTACTGCGTACCCTGTAGCCTAACAAACTTTGTCCACTGGACCAGGATCTTCTTCCAAGGATAGAGGGGAAGGATGCTGAGGGTGGATGGAATCTGTAAAGATTCACTTTTGACTGGGTCAACTGGAACCATATTTTGGTAATCTTTTGACTGATCTTTGATGCTAACTTATTCAAGTGTACAGCTGCGTCTGTATTGATGTTTAGATGCGATTAAGGTCGTGTACTATATAACGAACCTTGGATTTGTCTGTTATGATGGTTGTACGACGTATTCTGGTAGTCGTACATTTACTGCTTTTCAAAAGAGAATTTCGCCTTGAGTTCTCTATTATTTGAAAAAGATGTGTGGCAGTCCAAGATGAATAAGTGACTGTCACGCCAAAAACAAGCTGTGACATGCTTGCATGCTCACAGTGTCTTTTTACTGCTTTCAATTAAACAAACCGGCATAAAACAAGCATAAATCTGTCACCTAAATTCACTAAATTCACATGTTGAATTTAGGCTGATGATGAAATTTTCAGACTATTACATTGGGATAAAACAATTAAAAATGTGCATGACATGAATTCTTGAGGTTTTGAGCTATAAAAATCCAATGATACGATCACTTGAAAGACTGACAAACTTTCATGTTGAGAATTTGATTGAATAAGTTGCAAGAAATTTTTCAAAGGCTAAATCTGAGAATAAATGTATGACATGATCAAACCATACCTTGTAAGATCTGAGCCATGAGTCACTTTTACTCATTCTATTCCTTGTTGTGTGAAAATCAATTCGATTAAAGGACACCAGAACTTGCGATTGGGACCGATTCAAGACCATGCCATATTCCCGAAATCGAGCAAATGATCGAGGCACTTAGGAAACCCAAAATTTTGGCTTTCGTTTGAATTCCAAACCCAAAAACATTTTCCCTTTAGGATTAACCAAATTGAGCCTTTAAGCCTGATTTTTCTTTGAAACCACTATATTATTCCCAGCCTTACAAAAAGACCAAGAAAATCAAACCCAAGTGTACATGAGCCATCCCATCAAGGCGTTGTGATTTTTGATCATCAAATATGTATCAATCGGTATGCTATAAACCGATTCAAAAAAAAATAATAATAAAATAATAATAAAATTTTTCGTTGAGATCCATTCAACAAGAATAAATTGCAAATGACAAAGCAAATTAGACAAAGTCTAATGTCATGTAATAGAAAAAGGAAGAAAAACGAAAGAAAGAAAGAAATAGAGATGATCATAAACATGTCAAGTTATGATGGAATGGTGTCGTGTCACTTTTGAGCCCAATATTTTCCTTTCCTACCAAATGTTACAACCGTATGCCCCGTTATAACCTTGAATAAGACCTCGGGATCTCGATTTGAGGAAAGGAGTAGGTGGCGAGTTGGTCCAATTGCAAGCTTATGGGAGAATTTAATTGAATTTGATTTTGAGCGTTGATGATAAAAGCCAATCTTGAGAGTGAGTGAACTTTCCGATTCTACTAAATGTGAGGCTCTGTTTCTATTAATCAATGATCATGTCATGCCTGAATTCAAGGAGTAAGCCAATGGATTTTTCTAAACACTTATTCAAGAAGAATTAACAATAATGGTTGGTTTGTGTGTTCACGCAAGTGAGAAGTATCATTCCATTAAACACTGCAACCAAGAGAGTTTAATACTTGTAATTTTGATTGTCTTATCCCAATATAAGAAGAATGAAATTTCTGAGGCCACGCAAATGGATTGAATGTGCAGAGTCCAAGCTCCTAGGAGCACTGACTCTGACTGCTCGGGGACGATCAGTATTAAATGTGAGGATGTTGATAATGGCCAAAACTAACCATTATTTCCAATCCATTTCCGTGTCTGAGACGGACATTTTGATCGTGTTTCCATCTTATTTTAATAAGAAAGCAGTTGAATTTGACAGATTAATGCGAGTTTGTAAAAACATCGAGCCGGTAATAAAAAGACACAAAAAAATGCAATTTTTAATTGTATTTGTGTTAGAAAAACCCAAAAACATGAAAAAAGGAAAAAGAAAAGAAAAAGGAAGAAAGATGGGCAAAAGAATAAAAGAGCCCACAAAAAAAAATCCAAAAAGATGGGAAAAAGAATGAAAATCCCACAACTGAAATTTGGTCAAGTGTTGAAGCACAATTCGAATTATGCAATTCGAATTAATTCGAATTGCACACAATTTGAATTGCTGAAGAGAACAAGAAGTGGTTAAGTGTTGGGAAGGGATGCAGAAGAGCTAATTCGAATTGGCTTGAATAATTCGAATTAGGGAATGAAGAGAAGAAGATGCAATTCGAATTGTCCAATTCGAATTAATTCGAATTGGCACAAACAATTCGAATTGCCAACAGATGCAAAGAAGCCAAGAAACCCTCATCCAATTCGAGAAAAGACCAATTCGAATTCTTCACAACAATTCGAATTGACAACTGAAGGCCACATTTCCAGCTCAAGGAGGAAATCTCACAATTCGAATGAATTTGAATTGGATGAGATAATTCGAACTTCACTCAAAAATTCATCAAAAGCTGTGGAGCATGAGCACAACATTGGTGGGCCTAGGGTTTCGAAATTTGTCTATAAAAGCAGACCTTCCACAACAGAGCCAAAAGAGATCAAAAATTTTAACCAAAAAGCAGTTGGGACAAAAAGAACAGCAGGAGGTTCCACACCCCTTAAGGGTTAGGTAGGTAGTTCAGTTTAGTTTAGTTTAGTTTATTTTCCTTGCAAGTAGTATAGTTTTTACATGCTTTGATCTTAGTTTAGTGTAGAAGCAGTTTGTGTAACCCTTAGAGTAGTCATTTCCAGAATTTTTACATGCTTTCTAGTTAGAATAAACCCTACCTTCAAGTTAATGATGGTTTTGGGTTCTCTATTTTGCTTTCAAAGTGTCAATACAAGAAAAATTTCCCGAAATGGTGTTATTCATGTGTTTCGGCACTCTTTAATGCTTTCTTTAGAAATAAATGCTTAGCATGTATGTTTGTTTCAACTAGGTTACATTTATTATGTCCTAGTTGACATTCAAACTTAATAAATGCATGTTTGGTGGGTTTTTGGCTTGATTTTGTGCCTTAGAGCTTCAAATAAGTGTTCTTAGGTTTTAGACGTTTTTAGGATCTGTTAGAATTTACCTTTATGCTTTATTTTCCTGCCTTGATATTATTTTATGCTGTCTTAGATAACTTGAGTGTTCTTAGTTTATTTATGTAGTTCTTAGATAACTAGATGTTTTAGGTTCTTTGATCTTTGAATCCTGTGTTTGTAGAAATAGGGTCTAAATCTTGCCAATACCCACTGACATGTGTTTGTTTATTTCTTGAAAACCTCACTAGGGTGGCTGTGAAGTGACATTGATGTGAAATGAGGGATTTGGTAAATCTAAACCCATCATTAACCGCACAGTGTACACCTAACCCATACTTGTGAGAACAAAAATTTTTTATTGTTCAAAAATGTGTAATTCGAATAGAGGCAATTCGAATTATCTCGAATTGCCTAAGAAATTCAAATTGCACACCAAAAATTATTCTCTTCATGTGGTTTCCAACCAATTCGAATTATCCAATTCGAATTAATTCGAATTGCTCAACAATTCGAATTGGCTTGAAAACCACATTGTATCCATTGCCGCCCCCTCATGCCTTAGTTTATTTTCTATCCCCAACCAATTCGAATTGCCTAATTCGAATTAATTCGAATTGCTGGACAATTCGAATTCACCTTCCCCTTGAGGTATATGCCTTAGTCAATTTTGAGCAAGGAAAGGACTTCATCAATTCGAGTTGTCTAATTCGAATTAATTCGAATTGCTCAACAATTCGAATTAGATGATATCTCATTCCTTTGCAAGGATTAATTGGGTAAGATCATACTTCATTCTTCATGCATTCTCAATTCGAATTGCCCCAGTAATTCGAATTGAACTATCCCTTCTATTTTGAAAACTCCAAAATATTTTTCTTTCATGATTTGTGTAAGTTGCATGGGTGTATTGGGCCTAGGCCCAGTTCATCTGATTTCTATCCATTACACATTTCAACCCACTAGTGTCCACTAATTGTGTGCTTATCACCCACACAATACCAAAAATATTTTCTTACTTTTATGTTTTCTCTTTCATTGTGTGTATGAACGGATAATGAGAAACACCACAGATTAATGTTGGTGAAAGGTCCCGTCACAGGATATCGATTAACCCGTCTTCTGTGTGTCAATCATTATCTGTTATTTTGCATGATCTGGTTAGTGGTTGGTGGAAGCTTCGGCGAGCGTTCTCTTCACTAAGAGTTTCGATTAGTCACTCAGCCAATTCCTAATCAGATACAGTTTTAATTTTCCTTATCTTAATTTCTCAACCTGAATTCAAGTTGCAATAGTATCAACTGATATCGACCAACATCAGTTGAGAAATATTACAGCAAGAAATATGTGGGTTTTTCTTCCACTCGCAGACAAAAGAAAACTGAATGACGGCGGTCACCGTCGTTTGGAATTCTCTTTGTCTAAAATCATTCATCTGGGATAATTGGGAACCAGACAGCAGATGTTTGCAGTCCGGAAAACCCCAACTATCTCTGGCACTATATTTTTAGCCGATTTCTTCTCATCTCAGGCTAACCCATCTTTGTGTATCGCATTCTGTCTAACCCCACCATATATTTTGGGGTATTTTATTTTCCTTTTCATATACTTGTATGCATGATACTATTATGTAGATGTTCCGGTCATATCATTATTTTGGGGATCCTTCCCCTTGGACACAGAATTCTTGATTTAAATCTGATGTTACATAATAAACATCCAACAAAAATTCCTTTATAAAATCCGGATCTGAGTAAGGGATAAATTCAACAGTTATGACTAATTCATATTCCACTGGGGGTTGATTTTGAGAGCTTAGAAGCAGAGTCAGCGATTAGGTCTCACCTAGACTGAAAGGATCTGTATTTTAATACCTGTCTGGGGAATGATTTTCAAATATTCATTTGCTTCTCAAAATTGCTGTGTGTTGGAAATCTGATATTAGATATCGCATTAAGTCAATATCCACTTGGGTGTAGATGAGATGTGATAAGTAATACTAGAGGAACAACATATAGGCCTTGGTGAATTTCTAAGGTAGGGTTGAGTATTCCTTCGACTACCATCTTCTTCTGCCAAAGTCTAGAATTGAGTCTTGAATGAGTACATCCGGAACAGATTCATCTATGGATTTGTTTCATTTAGTTTGTATATCATAACTACCCAGATGTTGTAAGCCCTGTGGCTTATTGATATCTCAAGGGTTCTTGATCTGCATCTGGTCACTAAGACCAGGGGCTCTTTTATACTAACGGAAAGAGACGTTTTTAATGATTCTGAGTGATAGATTTAAATGCTTTCTTTACAGCTTTCTTACTGCTTTCCTTTAAAATGCCTTCATAGAGGTCACTCGGAAGAATTAGGGGCTGTCCATCTGTTAAAAGGTTTGAGAGTTATGGAATGGTTTGGGGCTTGATTTGAAACTTTGGGTGTGACATGGGGGAATGATAGGAGTACTTGGCATGTCAACTAATGATATGTTAGGTGTTGCTTATCCACCACAGATATATAATGTAACTTCACAAGGCCTGTGAAGGGAGTTATAAGTCTGTGGTATCTTAGATTCTGTTGTCTTAAGAGCATGTAAACTCTTACTGTAAGTACCTGTCTGTTAAAGGGAACATGGTATAGAGAGCATGAGAGTTAGCTAACCAGAGGATTATCCCAAGCTGAGATCTGTGTATTAAAAATGGAAGTTGAATTGTGTTTCATCTGAATCTTGTCCAATCTTTATTATTTTCTCCCTGTCCCTTCTGTCATATTTAAATCTGCTTTCTAGATAGTGTAGCATAATTTTATATTGCTTTCGTAGTATAGATTTAATTGCTTTCTTCGATCTAGTTTACCATGCTTTGTAGAATAATTTTTACTGCTTTCATGATCTGGTTTAATTTATGTCAAGTAGTTGTTAGAAACCCTTGCAAAATTTGAATCGAGTAACCGAGTTGAAAATCTTAGTAAACGACGTGGGCCCTGCTTCCATCGCACATCCTCCAGTGAACGATCCGGTACTTACTATAAATTACTGCAATTTTTGACTCCGTGCGCTTTCGGGAGCACAGTTTCTTGACACGAGTAAATAAAAACACAACATTTTAGAAAATACTCATGTAGTGGGAAAATGTCGAAGATTTCATGGCAGGGACTTCCGTGACATGAAATTATGAAAAGTATCATGACGCAGATACCGAGGACTTTCAGGTGACAGACTGAAGGTCAAATCCCGGTTGCACCGTGATATTTGTCAAAAGTTTCATGGCGGGAAGGACCACAACGCCATTTGAAATCAAAGCACCCCACGTGAGTAATAAAAAGGAAATCCTAATATATCCTTAAACCCCTTCCCTAAATCATAACTCTTTTCATTTAATAAATCCACACCTGAGATCTCAGAAAATTACTCGTGTTAATGAAACTCGTCAAAAGTTTCACTATCCTAGGATAGGGTCGTAGGTGTAGCGTCGTAGGTAGATTTTCTGAAGAGTTAGAAAAAAAGGGAAAGTTACGACGTTATGCACTAAATTACGACGCTATCCTAAGGTAGTGTCGTGGTCATAGCGTCGTAGGTAGATTTTTTGAAAAATAAAGAGTTTTGGGGTCCTACAACCTTAGACAAAAGTTACGACGCTATCAGTGGATAGCGTCGTAGGTCTAGTGCTGTAGGGCAAAATTTTGTTCACATTCTAAGGTAACTACGACGTCAAACTCTGCCCTACGTCGCTATCAGTGGATAGCGTCGTAGGGCGGTTAGCATCGTAGCTAACTCAGTTTGTGTTGTTGGTTGGGTAATGCAATCTATGCGATTGCAAACCCTGTTTTCAAGTTCATGGTTCATCAGTGCAAGAACAGTAATAAAATAAGCAGAAAACAGCAAGCCAAAATGTAAAGAAAACATGGCATGAAAGCTAAAACACACCTATGAACCACAAACCCAAATAAGGGTTTTCAACCATAAAAGATATGCAATATAACCAAAAATAAGGAAAATAAAACAGAAAACCCATTTACAAAAGAAAAAAAAATGACCGAATGGCCATTAAACCAAAATAAAGCAAGTAAATCCATGGAATCATTTCCATTACATGTTTTTGGGACTCTTTGAGGCTTAACTTCCCATTTTTCATAAATGGTTTGATAATACCCATCATTTGGGTATTTCAAACCTATATAAGAGTTTAACAAAACTGAAATAAGAGAAAACAGTATGAAACTGGCTACACTAACATGGAAACATAAAAAAAAACCACTAATCTAAACAAAATACAAACTAAACTAAGCTAAACTACATGCATAATTTAAATAATACAAGAAAATAAATTCTAACTAACTAACCTAACTACACACTGCTCAAGAACTGTAGCTGCCTTCAAGTGTGGAATGTATGAAGTGACAAGACCTGGAAGTCAACACCTCTATATATAGGCGAGAAACCCTAGGCCCATGGGCCCCCAGGCCCTTGAATTTGAATTCTGCAGCTTGGTACGACGCTATACGTGGCTTCATCGCTATCTTCATTACGACGCTATGGGTACTGCGTCGTAGTCTTCCATCTCAAAACACTCTTTGTCTCCAAATGGACAGCTTACGACGCTATACTCCATTATGTCGCTACACTTGGGTACGACGCTATGCTTGGCATCGTAGTTCTTCCTTCAAGGTTCTATCTCCATTTCTGCCTACGACGCTATACTCGACTACGACGCTATACGTACTCAGCGTCGTAGTTGTGGCTAGCATCGTAATTACCTGAAAAATTCGACTTTTTTGTGGGTTTTCATTTCTTTTCCCATCTTTTTGTTTCCTTTTTCTTTTCTTTTCTTTTTCTCATGTTTTTGGATTTTTCTAACATAAATGTGTAATAAAATTACATATTTATGCATTTCTCATACCAGCTCAATATTTTTACAGATATGCATAAATCAGTCCAATTCTACTGCTTTCTTATTTAATATAAGACCGGAATGCGATCAAATGCCCGTTTCAGACACGGAAATGGATTGAAAATAATGGACATTTCTGGCCATTATCAATTCATATTCAGAATTGCTGAGCTGCTGACCCGGAATTTCGAAGTTGAACTGAAGAGAGCCAAAGCCAGGAAAATGGGCCTGAAGCTGCTGATCCAGATTGAGGAAGATCTCGGACCCATTCTAATGGATCCGGAAGTCCACAATTGATTGAGAGCAGCCGGATGTCGATCACGGGAAGTTGGCCTGGAATCCCCGCCGGAACAGCCACCGGAAATCGAACATTTTAGTTAGTTGTTTAATTTATAATTCAAAAAGTGCATGCATGCACATGAACATTTACACAAGCAAGAGAGAGAAGACACTAGGTGGGTCCCCGCAGGAAAAGAAAAGATACAGCCCGTCGTGAGCCTCCCCGTCGCAAGCCACCCTCCGTCGCAAGACTACCTTTCACGACGTGGAGGCCTCCGTCCTGATCCTTCACTGTCGTGTGCCATCCTCCATCGTGAAACCCCCTCTTGGGACGTCAGCTTCCACGACGTGGCAGCCTCCGTCATTATCCTACCGTCGCAAGACGTGGACTCAAGTCGCAAGCCACAGTCTGACGATGGCCATGTTCCACGATGGCCGAGTCCTGTTCTCCCCATCGCAAGCCATGGACTCACGTCGCAAGCCATAGTCTCACGATGGCCGAGCTTAGCGATGACCAGTCTAGGGTTTTCACTTGTTTGTTTAATTCTAGTGTAGGGTTGTTTAATCCTTTGTATTTTGGGTTACCTATATATAGGACATCCCTAACACTTGTCATTTACCTTTGAATGATATAAAACATATTGTGAGTTGTTTTCCTTTTTGGTATCAAAACCGAGAGCATTTGAAGGTCAAAACCATGAATCCATCCATGTTGATGCATTCCTTTCGGGCTTGAGGTGTGCTCGATCGTGTAGACACCATTAGTATTAACAGTAGAGGGATTAGGCGGCACTCTCATTGCAATCGAGTCCAATATTGTGTTTTTCAAAGTGGTAAACTCACTCTATCCTTTTTTTTTTCATTTCGGTTGTTAGCAAAATCGTATCCAATCCGATCCATGGCAAAGGAATATCTTCAAACTGATATACTGGTACCAGTTTTCCATGGAAAACTGCTTCCACGATATTCTCTGTGGCTTCGTATAGCCTCTGGCTCCACACTTCCAATAGTTACAGTCTTTGAAACTTTCGTTGGCTCGGGTATGGGCTCGTCTAAACGTTCTTTTTTATGTCGTTCTCCCTGTGCTCCTTGCTGCTGAGCTAGTTGAGCTTTGGGAAGAACTCTTCGTCGTTCCCGTTTTTTGTCCAGTTTTGTATGTTCTGGCTTTGCTATTGGACCACCATGCTCTCCTTCTTCGGAATGGAGGTCTTCTGAAACTCTTGCTGTATGAGCCCCGACTCTTCTTCTTTATTCTCTTTTCTTCAGATTCTCCTATAATTGTTGGAAAATCATTATTTTCACAGCAAAGAGAGGTTCTTTTAATTTTACCTCTTAATCTTTTGATGTTCTTTTTGGTTGCTGCCTATTGACACCATTCTCTGAGCTTATCCTTTAGGAAGGACATTCTTCGGGCTATCGAGTCCACCTACTAGGGGTACTAAGTACGATTGGATGAATATCTCTCTCCACGGGCTGCAAATCTTTGCAAAGAACATGGGACATGCTACTTCAGCTGTCTATTACTCCGGAAATAGTATTTACGAAATCAGTAGATATATTCGTCTACTGCGCAAATACTTCTTAATTCTATATCCAATAGAGCTTGGATATAGACCTTGATGTTTTCGGTTTCCTTTTCGTCAAAATAACCATCTCCTACAAAATGAGTTTTGAATAAGAAACCAAATCGTTCGCAGATTATGCTTTTGGATTCTCCTTCGAGTATTTGCTCATTTAAAGACGCCGCGGATTTTTTCCAGCCCAGCTTTGTCGATCCTTCGAGACTTAGCTCTATTAATCTGACAAAGTTTTCTTTATCGAGATCCAGTGTGGTTGCTGCAATCTTCATTGAAGATACCCATTCGTCGATCAGCTCCTCAATGTTTCGGAAGTTGATAACGTTGAGGTTCAGTGTTATGCCATATGGATTTAATGGTTGTAACATCGTCTTGGCCCACGGTAAGGATTCTGATGCTCTACTCGAGTTCCGTCCTGGGTTTCGTCTTGCATTGAGATGCACCTCAGGATACATGTTCATGTGGAAGTTTGTTGAAACTTTTGACAATTTCCCACTATATGAGTATTTTCTGAAAAGAATATAATCCCGGTTTAATTTTATTCAATGAAACCAATTTATGTAGATGGAGTTGGGATTAGGGATATGTTTATAGGTTGTCACGTTTTTATATACTCATGTAGGAAACTGTGGCCCGAAAGCGCACGGTGTCAAAAATTGCAGTAATTTATAGTAAGACCGGATCGTTCACTGGAGGATGTGCGATAGAAGCAGAGCCCACATCGTTTATTAAGATTTTCCACTCGGTTACTCGTTTCAAACTTGAGTTTGCTTCTAACAACTACTTGACATAATTTAAACTAGATTACGAAAGCAATAAAAGTTATACTACAAAGCATAGTAAAATTTTTCTAAAAAGCAATTAAATCTATTCTAAGAAAGCAATAAAAATTATTCTATGAAAGCAGTAAAGTTATTCTAAGGAAGCATGAAAAATTATACTACACTATCTATAAAGCAGATTTAAAATATGACAGAAGGGACAGAGAGAAAATAATAAAGATTGGACAAGATTTCAGATAACATCCATTTTTGTTACACAGATCTTTGTTTGGGATAATCTATCAGTTAGCTAACTCTCATGCTTTCTAGACTATGTTCCGTTTATCAGACAGGTACTTACAGTCAGAATTTATATGCTCTTAAGACCTCAACATCTAAGATACCATAGATCGATAACTGCCCCTGACGAGGTATGTCATTTCTCCATGGTGGATAAGCAACACCTAACATATCATTAGTTGATATGCCAAGTACTCCTATCATTCTCCCTTGTCACACCCAAAGTCTAAATTTTAATCCCGAACTAATCCACAACTCTTAAACCTTATATAAGGCGGCCAACCTCTAATTCTCCCGAGTGTCCTCTATAAAGCATTTAAAAGAAAGCGGTAAAGAAAGCTTTTAAAAACCTATCACTCGGGAGCTTTAAAAAGTTATCTCATTCCGTTAATATAAAAGCGCCCCTGGTCTTGATGACCAGATGCAGATTTAGAACTTCACAAATATCAGTAAGCCACAGGACTTATAACATCTGGTTAGTTATGAGATACAACTGAATGGAGCAGACCCGTGAAGGTCTACTCCGGATGTACTCACCCAAGACTCAATTTTAGGCTTTGGCGGGAGAAGATAGTAGTTGAAAGAATACTCAACCCTACCTTAGAAATTTACCAAGGCCTATATGTTGTTCCTCCAGTATTATTTATCACATCTTATCTGAATCCAAGTGGACACTGATTCAATGCAATACCTAATATAAGATTTCCAACACACAGTAATTTTGAGAAAACAATTGATATTTGAAAATCATTCCCTACACAGGTACTAGACTCTCAATTAAAACACAGATCCTTTCAGTCTAGGTGAGACCTAATCGTTGACTCTGCTTCTAAGTTCTCGAAATCAACCCCCAGTAGAAGATGAATTAGTCATAACTGTGAAATTATCCCTTACTCAGATCCGGATTTTATAAAGTGATTTTTGTGGAAATATGCAACATCTGATTTAGATCAAGACTTCTATGTCCAAGGGGAAGGATCCCCAAAATAAATATGACCACAATATCTACATAATAATATCATGCATACATGTATATGAGAAGTAAAATAAAATACCCCAAAATATATGGTGGGATTAGACAGAATTTGATACACAAAGATGGATTAGCCTTGAGATAAAAAGAATTTGGCTAAAAAGAGTGCCAGAAATAACTGGGGTGATCTGGACTGCAAACATCTGCTATCCAGTTCCCAATTATTCCAGATGGTATGATTTTAGACAGTAAGGAACCTTTAATGACAGTGATCGCTATCATCGAAAGTCCTACCATCCATGAGTGAGGAAAAACCCACATGTTTTCTTACTACAGTACTATTATAACAGTGTTGATCGACACTGTCTAATATTACCATAGCTAGAAATTCAGGTTTGAAATTAAGATAAAGAAAAGAAAACAGTATTTAACTAGGAATTGGCTGAGTAGCTAATTTTTATCCCCGTGAAGAGACCTTTTTGCCGTAGCTTCCACCAATCTCCAATTAAATCATGCAAAATAACGAGCAATAATTCATACACAGAAGACGAGCTACTCGTTATCCCTGTGAAGGGACCTTTTTGCCAGCATTGATCTGTGATATTCCTTATTACTCATTCATACACATAATAAAAAGAAAAGATGAAATTAAAAGAATATTTTTGGTATTGTGTGAGTGTTAGTCACACAATAATTTAGACACTAATGGTTGAGATGTGTAATGGATAAAATTAGATGAACTGGGCCTAAGCCCAGTACATCCATGCAACTTACACAACTCAAGAAAATAAATATTTATGGAGTTTTAAAATAATAAGAGGTCAATGCGGTTTATTAGATCAGATGTGGTATAAACCGCATTGAAAATGCATGAGAAATGAAGTATTACCTTACCCAGTTCATCATTGCAAGGATGCGAAATAACACCATCTAATTCGGTTTGTCAAGTCGATGCGGTATAAACCGAATTGGACAAACCGAATTGATGAGGTTATTCCCTTACTCAAATTTGGCTAAGGCATTTTCTCCAAAAGTGAGGGTAATGCGGTTTACACAGGTAACTCGGTATAAACCGAATTGGCATAAAACCGCATTGGTTTGACAAGAAGAATAAACTAAGGTATGAAGTGTGTGAAATGCATACAATGCGGTTTCAGGAGGCAATTCGATTTAATAGGCAATGCGGTATAAACCGCATTGCATATACCGAATTGCAAGAAACTGCATGAAGAATATAAACATCTATTTTTAGCGTGCAATTCGGTCTTCATGGGCAATGCGGTATAAACTGTATTGTCTAAACCGAATTGCATGCAATTTTCTTCCTAAGTGTATTTTTATTCACAAATACTCATGCGGTTTCTAAGCTGATGCGGTTTATGATAGATGGGATTGACCCCATCACTCATTTCACATCAGGGTCATCTCGCAGTCATACTTGTGAAGATTTTGTGGTTATCAAGAAATATGCATGTACAATGGGTAATAGCATGAATTAAACCCTAAAACTACAAACATGAGATTCAAAGATTAATTAACCTAAAACAGTCTAAAAATTAAGAACTACTTGCAAAAAATAAGAACACCAACATTATCTAAGGCAACAATAATTAATAGATCTAAAACAAGGAAAGTAAAATAAAGCATTAAAACTATTTCTAACAAACCCTAATATTATCTAAAACCTAAGAACACTTATTTGAAGCTCTAAGGCATAAAACAACCTACAAACCCACTAAACATGCATTTATTAAGAATGTAAGTTAACTAGGAACACATTAAATGAAACCTAGTTGAAACAAACAAACATTTTACACATTTATTACTAAGGAAAGCATTTAAAGAGTGTAAAACACATGAGACAAAACCCATTTCTGGAATTTTTCCTTGTATTAACACTTGAAAGCATAATAAATAACCCAAACCACTCATTAGATTGAGGGTAGGGTTCATTCTAACTAAAAAGCATGTTAAAATATGGAAATGGCTACTCTAAATGGTAGTAACAAGCTGTTTACAAACTAAACTAAGATTAAAACATCTAAAACTAAGCTAACATGCATGAAAAATAAACTAACTAAACTACCTACCTAACCCTTAAAGGGTGAAGATCCTCCTGCTTATTCTCTTTGTCCCCTTGTTGAATGTCAAAGTGTGTAAGAGTCTTCTCAAGTGTTGGTGACCGCTTTTATACTTCTTGTTCAGAACCCTAAGCCCATCAGGGCCCATTAACAGTAGCATGCATTTTCCACGTGTTCCACAGCTACATCTAGGTGCATTTTGAACTCAATTCGGTCTCCTCAAGCAATTCGGCATAAACCACATTGGATATATCGAATTGCATGAGGTCTCTCTTCCTTGGTCTTTTGGCTGGGATGCGGTGTTCCACATCAATGCGATTTAATTCGCATTGTGTAAACCGAATTGGCTATTTCGCATTGCTCATTGCCTCCTGCTTGGCTTCCTTGTTTTGATGCAATGCGGTTTAATAGTCAATTCGGTATAAACCGAATTGAGTAATACCGCATTGCATCTCTCTTTTTGCTTTGGGGTTCTTCCTTTTATTGAAGTGATGCGGTTTAGGAATCAATTCGGTATAAACCGAATTGAGTAGACCGCATTGAGCAATTTCGCATCTCCTCTCAACACTTGGCCATTTTTCTTCTCCTCTTCAGTGATTCGGTTTACATGGGCAATGCGGTATAAACCAAATTGATGTAAACCGAATTGATTTTCAACACTTAGCCAAAAATCCAGTTTGTGGGATTTTTATTCTTCTTCCCATCTTTTTATTTTTGTGGGCTATTTTATTCTTTTTCCCATCTTTTTCATTCATTTTTCTTTTCTTTTTCCTTTTTTATGTTTTTGAATTTTTCTAACACAAATACAATTAAAATTGCATATTTTGTGTTTTTCACTACCAGCTTATTATTCTTACAAACTTGCATTAATCTATCGAATTCAACTGCTTTCTTATTAAAATAAGATGGGAATACGATCAAAATGTCCGTCTCAGACACGGAAATGGATTGGAAATAATGGACAATTTTGGCCATTATCAACATCCTCACATTTAATACTGATCATCCCCGAGCAGTCAGAGTCAGTGCTCCTAAGAGCAAGGACTCTGCACATTCAATCCATTTGCGTGACTTCAAAAGTTTCATTCTTTTTATATTGGGATAAGATAATCAAAATTACAAGTATTAAACTCTCTTGATTGCAGTGTTTAATGAAATGATACTTTTCACTTGAGTAGGCATACAAATCAATCATTATTGTTAATTGTTCTTGAATATATGTTTAGAAAAACTCATCGGTTTAATTCTTGAATTCAAGCATGACATGAATCATTGATCAATCAAAGCAGAGCCTCACATATAGTGAAAATGGAAATTTCACTCACTCTCAAATTGGGTTTTAAACATTGACACTCATAATCAAATTCAATTAAATTATCCCATAGGCTTGCAATCAGACCAACTCGCCACCTACTCATTTTCTCAAATCGAGATCCCGATGTCTTATTAAGGGTTAAAAATGGGCATACGGTTGTAACATCGGTATGGAAGGGAATTATTGGGTTAAAAAGTGACACAAATCCATTCCACCATAACTTTGCATGTTTTATTTTAAATCTATGATCATCAATACTTTTTTTTCTTTCTTTTGTTTTTCTTTTCTATTGCATGACATTAGACTATGTCTAATTTGCTTTGTCAATTGCAATTTATTCTTGTTGAATGGATCTCGACATTTTTCTCTTTTTCTTATTCTTTTCTTTTCTTTCTTTTTATTTTTTTTTTGAATCGGTTTTTGAGTGCCGCTTAGTACATTCTTGATGATAAAAAATTTAATGCCTTGATAGAATTGGTTCATGTACACTTGGGTCTGATTTTCTTGGTCTTTTTATAAGGCTAGGAAAATATAGTGGTTTCAAAGAAAAATAGGCTTAAAGGCTCAGAGTGGTTAATCCTAAAAGGTAAATATTATTGGGTTTGGATTTCAAACGAAGGCCAAAAATTTGGGTTTTTCTAAGTGCCTCGATCATATGCTCGATTTCGGGAATATGGCATGGTCTTGAATCGGTCCCAATTGCAAGTTCTAGTTTCCTTTAATTAAAATGATTTTCACACAACAAAGAAATAATGAGTAAAAGTGACTCATGGCTCAAATCTCACATGATGTGGTTTGATCATGTCATACATTTATTCTTGAACTTACCTTTGAAGAATTCTTCCAATTTATTCAATCAAATTCTAAACATGAAAGTTTGTTTTTCTTTCAAGTGATCATATCATTAGATTTTTATAGCTCAAAACCTCAAGAATTTATATCATGCATATATTTTTTTAATTATTTTATCCAATTTAATAGTTTGAAAATTTTATCATTAGCCTAAATTCAACATGTGAATTTAGGTGACAGATTTATGCCTGTTTTATGCTGGTTATTTAATTGAAAGCAGTAAAAAGACACTGTGAACATGCAAGCATGTCACAGCTTTATTTTTGGCATGGCAGTCACTTATTCTTCTCGAACTGCCACACATCTTTTTCAAAATATTTTGAGAACTCAAAACGATATTCTCTTCGTGGAAAGCAGTAAATACATCAATTACAGGAGATTTCTATATGATCGGATCGAGTTTGCACAAAAATAAGAAAATATCCTATATGATGTTTTCCGTTCAGCTTAAATAAAATAAAATGCTAAGGACTCAATCTTCCCTCAGCAACCTCTTCTTCATTCCTTTTCATCTAGTGGAAGAAGATTCTGTGCCAATGGACAAAGTTTGTTAAGTCACAGGGTAAGCAGTAGGTGTCTAGTTCTTCTAGGCCTGCTCGGATCCTTGGACAGTAGACCATTGGTTTCTGGTCTCTGAATGAATCAGGGGTGTCCTCGCTCTGCATCAACCATGAAATGGTGTTGGTGGCTGTGAATATCAGGACTGATCTGTCTGTTGCCATTTCTTCAAATTCGGAATCTAAGTGACCTATAAAAATTAATTTCAGAACCTACTGTTTCAAGGATCTTAAACTCTTCAGTCCATCCGACCACAGTTCATTCAAAAATTCATAACAATTTCGAACATGCTCCAAAAATCATAAACTTTTACAGTAATGATCTAGACACAAAATTGAACAATTCTTATGAAGACATCGAACACGAAAAACTATCATAGGCGGGATTAAACGAGCAAACAAAATCTGATTGCATATGAACACCAAAACTGACAGCATCTATTCATGGAATACCAGATCTGATTTCAATGTCCATAACATGTTAAAAAATTCTGAAAATTTGCAGAGAGCATATTTAGGATGTTAGGAATAATTTTTGTTTAGAAAGGATTTTCCAAAAATGCATGGATCTAAGTCAAAATCACCAAACAACATAAACTATTCGAATAAAAACCCTAGTTGACAGTTTTACCAATGAAAGGAGATTGGACTAGAACTCGATGGATTCTCAACCAAAACCTCTAAAAATTGAAATGCACAATACTAAATTACTTGAGATGAGATTGTGTCGAAATCCTCCTTTTTGATTGCCTCGAAATCGACCAACACAGCCCCTTCAACCAATACTCCTACCGAATGCTCCTAATATGGGGGTTGAAGGAAGACGACTTGATGTTAGGGCTTGAAAACCGAATCTAAGGCAAAGTATTTGGGTTAGCGATCTTACCAACTCGTAGAAGAAGGGATTCGGATACTTGAACTCGCCTAAAAAGCCACCACCTTGATGAGAGCACTCAAAACTAACCTTCACTTAGAACTTCAATTTTCGGATTAAGGGAAGGGGTTGGTTTTTGGGACTGAAAAGAGAAGGGTTGTGGAGTGTTTATTGTTCCCAAGACTTCCTTGATGAGTCTTGGAACAATGAAGGTGATTTTGACAGTCCAAATTCGGATTACACAGCCCCCAACTCTCATTTAGTACCCCCACTCTAAACCTTGGATCAACAAATCTCAATCTTCTACATGCACCCTCATAAATCAATTTGTGGGGAGTTACTACACTCAAACTTTATCCCAAAGGGTCTAGAAACATCACTAATTGACTGAGAAGAGGAATTGGATCGTTTAGAGTCGTCAAAACTCGGAAATTGGAGTTGAAAACGCGTGCAGCGTTTGAAACGCCACCTGCTGCCGTCGGCGCGCGGGTGGCGCGCCACCGCGTCGCCGCCGCGCGGCCACCTTAACCGTTTTTCTTCTTCTTTTTTTTATATAATTATTATTATGATTTTAAATTCTAAAAATCATATTATGGAATTATCCGAGATCGTTGGGATAATTCGATAACTCTCTTCGAGTTGCTATCGTCCGAAAATATTTAATTCCGCTCTCTCTGAATTATTTTGGTTTCGATAATTAAATCCAATTCTCTAATTTCGGATTTAAAACTCGATGTCAATTTCTCGGGTAATACTCTTGTTGCGTCGCTAAGCTTGGTCTAGCGACGGGAGTAGGTTAGCGACGAGCCCACACTTTTTGACTTGGTCTTGCTTTCACACTTGATGAGATGATGTCACCTTATCCTCGTCCCTTGCACATGTTGTCTTGCTCCCTTCAAGAAAAATGTGTACGGCTCACCCAAATTATTATCCCAACATCATCATGATTCAGCCCATTCTTGTCCCCTTTAACACCTTACACTTGCAGTTTAAGGATCAAAAAGTTATGCTCAAGAACACACTTGAATATGGGATGAACAAGCAAGGTGGTGCCCAAGAACAATATGAACGACAAGAAGGTGGCCAAGAACAAGATTGAAGATGGGATGAATAAACAAGGTGATGGCTATGAACTCCCAAGAACAATTAAGGAGGTGGTATGAACTTGGATGAGTAAGCAAGGTGGTGGCCAAGAGAACATGAAGAACACTCAAATTTTAATTTTGGAATTTTAATGCAACCAACAATTAATAATGTAAACATTTGATCATACTTGCATCATATAACGCATATTACAGCCCATTACACAAGAAAAACAAGATCAAGGAGCCAAAGTTGGTGAATTTTCGGATTTTTATCAAGAACAACAAAAAAACTTCAATTGATCATAACTTTCTCATACGAAGTCCAAATTAAGCATATCATATATGAAAATTCATCTACTCAACGAGAGGAATTCAAATATGTGCCCAGATTTCCAAGATTCAAAACAGGGAGTCCGGAATTGACGAAAACAGATTCTGTCCACTTTTTAAATTTTCGAATTTTTTGATGTTTTTAGGGTTTTTGGATTTTAAACTCAAGAAAGATCATATCTTAGGCTCTGATACCAAATTCTAACTAATGCCAAGGATCATAGGATACATTCTTGGAAAGAAAAAAGAAGATGAAGAAGCAAGTAGGTGGTGAGTTGTTGATGGATTAAGCTAGCAAGTGAAAATAAAGATGGATAGGGAAGCTACCAACTCTAAAATTCATACAAGGAAGAAGCAAGCATGTCCATATGCCATGCCCTATAATTCTCATAAGATTCAAGTGTTGGTTTTAATCTTCTTGGCAAGCTTCAAGACCAAGTTGATGAAGAAATCACATCCAATCTTCAACAAAGAAGGCAAACAAGTCCCCATGCCTTGTCCTCCAAATTTATTGATTCAAGTTGATGATTTAAGTTCAACATGGAGTCCTTCAATCTCCAAATGTTTAGATTGCCCAAAATGATATATACATTTGGGGGAATGGTGATCTTTTGGAAAGACTTGCAAATGTGCAAAGTTCATTTAATTTCAACAAAAGATAAGCTTACAAGTGAAGGGGGAGGCTATTTATACTTGCCAAAGCCCCAAATATTACGTACATGATGTTACAATGAAGAAAATAAGCAAAGTGAAGGAAGCTCGTCGTGATCAAAAATGCCGTCGTGATCCCTACTCTAGCGACGTGAGAGTCGTCATGATCCTCTAGCGACGGTGTTGTGAGACTCTAGCGACGTGAGAGCCATCGTGATCCTCCAGCGACAGCGTCAGAGACTCTAGCGACATGAGAGCCATCGTGATCCTCTAGTGACGATGTCGTGAGACTCTAGCGACGGCGTCGTGAGAGGTTAGCGACGGCGTCGTGAGAGTCTAGCGACGGAGCCTCGTGTCGTGATCCTTGGCTAGCGACGGAGCCTTGTGTCATGAACCTCGGCTAGCGACGGAGGCTTGTATCGCGACACATGGTCTAGCGACAGAGGCTTGCTTAGTGACGGAGGCTTGTGTGGTGACACATGGTATAGCTTAGCGACGGAGGCTTGTGTCGTGGTCTAGCGATGGACATGTCACAAGCCTTGCTTAGCGACGACATTCCAAATATCTTATGTTTTCATGCATTAGCCATTTTAAGGCATATTTGTAACACCCCGGTTTTTGATAACACAGGTCGTGGTGTCATCGCCACACCTCCCTAGTAAGACACGGTTTCTCCGGCTTACTAAAGAGATGCAAGGCTAGGTATTGCAGTATTTAAAACATTTAAAGCATTCAAAACAGCCCGTACGATATAATTCGAAAATAATAATATCATAGCGCAGCGGAAATAATTGTTTTAGTATAGTATCGCAGCGGAAAATATAAATAGGGCCGACATGGCCAAAACACGGGTTACACAGGCCCGTTCATAGTATAGTCTAATGTACGAAATTAAAACAAAATAATGTTCTCAAAATCCCATGCATGAATCGTGCTCATACATGCTTATTCCACATACTCATTATGAAAAAGGAATAAAAATGGTTTGGTCAGCACAACTTGCTGAGTAAGTTAACACATGCATGATCGTAGGGTTTAAAAGCCATTAATTTAATATTTAAATAAAACATGATAATAACATAAATAATTCAGTCCAATTTAATCAACTATCCAGTTTGCATAATTCAGTTCAGGGCTTCCTTTAACAACACATTTCATATAATCTAAAATAAAAGCCATAATTTAAATAAGCATTTAAATAATTTAATTGGACAACAAAATATAATTTAATTTAATTTAAATTTTCCCCTTACATCCCAGATTCAGTATTTCAAGTATTTCACGATTGCATCGCAATCTCAACAAGTTTAGCCGGTAGCCCGGCGGCCGCAACCGTATCAGCCATACCCAGTACCACTCCGGAGCCTCAGGAAACCCACGTGGATATTCTCGAGAGTGTAGGCTCTATATCTCATGCCGTTTTGGCAATATCATATCTCAAGTTTAGCGCGCGCGGTCACCATCGTCCATTAAGGCACGAAGTGAATTGTAACACCCCGGTTTTTGGTCACCCAGGTCGGGATGTCACCGCCACACCTCCCTAGCAAGACACAGTTTCTCCGAGCTTACTATAGAGATGCAATGCTATGGTTTTTCAGAATTTAAAATATTCAAACAGCCCATTCATATATAATTTAAAAAAATAATACATCAAAGTTGCAACGGAAAATAATATTTACATATAGTATAATGCAGCGGAATTTAAATATAGGGCCAACATGACCAAATCACGGGTGAAACAGGCCCGTTCATGCAGGATCTAGTCTAAAACAAAATTTAAGAATAAAGTTTTCCCCAGCATTCCCATGAATGCATATGATGATGCATATTCTTCAGCTCTGAAAGAAACAGGGGAAAAATATGGTTTGGTCAGCAATGATTTGCTGAGTAAGTTAACACAGACATGATTATGAGGTTTCAAAGCCTTTAATTAAATTTAAAGAAAACATGTGCATAATATCCATGATTTAATTTTATCCATCTAATAATAATTTAATTGCATAATTTAAAAGACAATGATTTCCATAAGATCATAATTCAACAACATGATAAAATAATCGCAAGACATAATTTAAATGCATAATTTAAATAGGGAAAATATTCAAGTATTTCAGGATTCCATTCTTCCACTTTTGTTCAATATGATCTAGTATAATTCGCCCTTGGGGAATCGAACCCGCAAGAACTCAAATACATCCTAGGGAATCGAACCCATAGGAATCAACACATATCCTGGGGAATCGAACCCGCAGGAAGACAGACAATCGCCCTTGGGGAATCGAACCCGCAAGAACTCACATACACCCTGGGGAATCGAACCCGCAAGGTTTGACACGGACATCCTGGGGAATCGAACCCGCAGGAAAACATACACCCTGGGGAATCGAACCCGCAAGGCTTGACACAGACATCCTGGGGAATCGAACCCGCAGGGACACAGACGCCCTTGGGGAATCGAACCTGCAAGGTCAAAACAAGTTTCACAAATTTCACACGTTTCAACATATAATTTCACTAGTCGCTGTTTGCTCCAAATATTATTTAAAATTCATCTTAAGTCGGATCATTCTGAAAATTTACCGGTAACTCCGAAACACAGAGATGAACAAGTTTTATGTTTTAAGTTTTTTAATCCGTGATACGTGAGTAGGTGAAAAATGTCAACCTTTAACAGGATATTGATCTGTCCGAAAATTCTGACATCAGTTTCAAGGTTTCAAGATCTACCATAGCAAACTAGCTCCAAATTTGATGAAATTTTACAGAGAGATACCTAAGACATATACCTACAACTTTCATGTTCGGCTAAAGTTCCAAGTCGGTTTAGATCTAATGTCAAAAACGTCATCAAGTTCGAAACTAATTTCTGTCAAGGTTCTTGATTTCGGTACGAACGCATATCGGATCGGCTCAGGTTCGGAGGTTCAAATCTTAACGAACAATTCTAAAATTTTACAGAGATGTTCTAAACTCATAGATCTACAACTTTTATGTTCAACGCCAATCCTAGATCGGTCTTGAACTAAGGTAAAAATCACCAACAAGTTCGAACTAGAGTTCTGTCACGAATTCCAAGATCCAGATTTAATGCAGTTCGGTTTCGAGTAGATTTCATATATCAAATCATCATGAAAAATTCTGAAAATTTTACAGTAGATAGATCTAAGCCTTAAGAACATTTTTCGTGTTTTAAGTTTTCTCGTTTGAACAGTTTTAAGGTTCCTAAAAATTCGTGCACAGCCGTTGCACCGTTAAGATTTCATGTTGACAGATTTTTACGTTCTTGGTTTAAATCGTTAGATCGGGTGTATTCTAAATTCTCCCAAAACCATAGTAAAGTTAACTTACAGATTTACGGATGTCTCGACTCGATGATTCGGAGGCGTGGCTTCCACGTTCTTCGTTCTCCCTCCGAGATCCTTCGTTTCCCCTCAACGCGTCCGGATTGGGGTTTAGAATAGAAAAGAGGTTTAACTAGGACTCGCTTTCGAATTGTATATGGAACAAGGATTGATCGAGGCTTACCACAATGCTGGAGATCTTGCAATTTTCGTCCAACAGTCCAAGCCTTGGTTTCGTGCCTCCGACGACTCCGGATTTAGGGTTTCGAATGTATAGAGAGATTTCGTGGGGTTTCAAACGTATTTGGAGCTTTTAGGAGGTCTTATTTATAGATAACTAAGGCCTAGGGCATCCAAGATCTGACCATAAGGGTCTTGAGTCGAAAGATGTTCAACCGAAAGTCGAAAAATCCGCGTTCGAGCGAGAGATTCACGCGACGGGCGAATCTGTCGCGTGGCGCGGGGTTGGCGCGCCTTTTGCCTAAAAACCGTGCGGCCAGCGCGCGACGTACGCCTGGACTTCGGTCCGGGCGGGTCGTGCGATCCGTCGTGCTTTTCCGCCTCTCTTTCGGGTTTCTATCCCTCTTTGCTCTCGGATTCCAATTTCCGGACTCTCTTCGGGTTCCTATTTCGTGTCGTTATTTCCTTCGGATCTAAACTTACGGTTTGGCTCGAATTCTCGAGTTCATTTATATCGGGTTCCCGTGTAACGACTTATTTATCTTTAGTTTCTTTTGTTTAATTAAATCTCTTTTAATTAATTTTATTTCTCATTTCTTCTATATTTATTTATTTAATGTATTTACTTATTTATTTGTTTATTTATTTATTTATTATATTTATTTATTTATTTTATTTATTTATTGTATTTATTTATCTATTTATATTGTAAAATTCTCGGGTATTACATGAATCGTTAGGGGGCACCCTGCAGAGCACTCACCCCTAATTTTAATTTATCAAGTTTGTAAGGGGATTTAACTTTCAAAATCTGATTTCAATTTTATTTATTTAAAAATAATATTTCAATTTATTTCAACCCTAAAGGTTAATTCCATGTTTCAACAAGATTTCAAGATTTGATTTCCGGTAAACCACAGTTTACTCTAAAATTCGTCTAAAATCATATTCAATTCCAAAAATCCCGAAATTTCACGACTGACTTAGAAACATCGAGATCTACAACTTTCGTGATTTAACTTTTTCAATCCGAATATCGAAATAGGTCAAAAACACCAATTTTCACAGAAACACAAATCTGTCCGAATTTCATATGTCACAGTTTAAAGATTTCGAATTCTACCATAGCAATTCAACTCCAAATTTGATGAACTTTTACAGAGACCATCTTAACACCTTTATCTACAACTTTCATTTTCGGCTAAAGATCTAAATCGGTCTGGAACCTATGTCAAAAACGTGATCAAGATCGGACCTAAGTTCTGTCAAGAATTTCAAGATCTAGATTCAAGCAGTTCGGTTTCGGTTAGTTTTCGCATATCAGTTCGTCTCAAAAAATTCTGAAAATTTTACAGTAGATAGATCTAAGCCTTAGGAACGTTTTTCATGTTTTAAGTTTTTCCGTTTGAAGTCGTTTTAAGGTTCGGAAAAATTCGACAAAACTGTTGCGCCGATAAAAACGTATGTTGACAGATTTACGAAAGATTGGATGAAGCTTTTAGTTTTACGTGTTTTAATTACTCCCAAAACCATGTAAGCGTTAACTTACTGAGTTATGAACGTCCGGGATCGTTTATTTCGAAGGCGTGGCTTCCAGTCCACCGTTTCTCCTCTCCGTTCGTCGGGTTCTACGATCTAGAGCCAATTCGAGGTGTAGAAGGGAAAAGGAGAAGAATAGGATTCGTTTTCGAATCATATATTGAACATGGATTGGATCGGGACTTACCACAACGTTGGAGATCTTGAAATTTTCGTCCAACAGTCCAAGCTTTGGTTTCGTGCCTCCGACGACTCCGGATTTAGGGTTTCGAATGTGTAGAGAGTTGTAGGGTTTTGTAAAAGTGTTCGAGGCTTCCAAGGGGGTTTATTTATAGATAGCTAAGACCTAGGGCATCCAAAATCTTACCCTAAGGGTCTTGAGTCGAAAGACGTTCAATCGAAAGTCGAAAAATCCACGTTCGGGCGAGAGATTCACGGGCGAATCTGTCGCGTGGCGCGGTCGTGGCGCGCCCAATGCCTATGGACCGCGCGGCCACCGCGCCGACTTCGCCTGGACTTCGGTCCGGGCGGGTCGTGCGATCCGTCGTGCTTTTCCTCCTCTTTCGGATTTCTATCCCTCTATGCTCCCGAATTCCGATTTCCGGGGTATCTTCGGGTTTACGAAAGTAGGAACCCCGTATAATTTATGTTTGGACTCGAATTCTCGAGTTCATTGGTGTCGGGTTTCGGTGTACAATTTACTTATCTTTAATTAATTCTTTTTATTTAATTACATTCCTTTAATTCCTTTTTAAGTAAAATCTCATTTCTCATTTCCTTATCTTTATTTATTTATTGGCTGGATTTATTTATTTATTTATGGTATTTATTTTATTTATTATTTATTTATTTAATTATTGTTTTATTTTATGTTGGAAAATTCTCGGGTATTACAGTCTACCCTCCTTAAGAATCAACTTCGTCCTCGAAGTTGCGTCTCGGCCTTTCTCGTGCTAAGGTCTTTTGTTTGTTTTGTTATTTTGTGACTGAACTTAGAATTAAGACTTCTAAGCTGCCTACGTACCCGGTGAAGGGATCAAGCCATAACGTAGTTCAAAAGTTTACAAAGATGCACGAAAAATAGGTGGTATGACATCCTCTCCCCCTTAAGATTGCAGTTATGTCCCCATAACTGTGTCGGTATCGGTTTGGAACAATGTCGGGTATCGTTCTCTCATGTCGGATTCTACTTCCCAAGTTGCCGTCTCGCTCTCGTGGTTCGACCAAAGAACCTTGATCATTTTGACGGTTTTGTTCCTAGTTACTCGTTCCTTAGTGTCGAGAATACGCACTGGGACTTCTTCATAAGTCAAATCCTCATCGAGTTCAATTATCTCCGGTTGAAGTACATGTGTCGGGTCCGGCACATACTTCTTTAGTTGTGAGACATGGAAGACATTATGAACTCGATCTAATTGTGGCGGTAAAGCTAGTCGGTAAGCTAAATTTCCGACTCGTTCTAGAATCTCGTAAGGTCCTATGTATCGAGGACTCAACTTTCCTCGCTTGCTAAAGCGCATCACCCCCTTCATGGGTGATATCTTTAGCATGACCCTATCTCCCACTTGAAATTCTAGGTCTCGTCGTCTCACGTCGGCATAATTCTTTTGACGGTCTTGAGCGGCTTTCATTTTTCCTTGAAT
This sequence comes from Hygrophila difformis, assembly GCA_030278955.1. NCBI lineage: Eukaryota > Viridiplantae > Streptophyta > Magnoliopsida > Lamiales > Acanthaceae > Hygrophila > Hygrophila difformis. Next base: position 53,009,986 of record JAOANR010000008.1, read on the forward strand.
CACTTTGATTTGTTGAGCCATGTCTTCGATAAGTTGTGGTCCAACCACCACGGACTTATCGTTTTCTTCCCAGCTCAACGGACTTCGGCACTTTCGTCCATACAATGCCTCGAAAGGTGCCATGCCAATGCTAGCATGGTAGCTATTATTATAAGAGAATTCGATTAAGGGTAAATGGGATTCCCAATTTCCCTTAAATTCCAACACGCATGCTCTCAGCATGTCTTCTAGTGTTTGGATTGTTCTCTCGGTTTGACCATCCGTCATCGGGTGGAATGCGGTGCTCATTTTGATTTGAGTACCGAGAGCCTTTTGTAACTCCGTCCAAAAGTGAGAGACAAATCTACCGTCTCTATCGGAAATGATGTCATGTGGTACTCCATGTCGTCGTACCACATTATCAATGTAGGCTCGGGCCAATTGGTCCATAGTCCACGTGTTCTTCATCGGGATAAATATGGTTGTCTTCGTTAGCCTATCCACAATCACCCAAATCTTGTTCATGCCTTTAGGTGATCGGGGTAATCCCGAGACAAAGTCCATCGAGATGCTATCCCACTTCCAACTTGGAATTTCTAGTGGTTGCATCAATCCTAAGGGTTTATGTCGCACTGCCTTAACCTTTTGGCAGGTGAGACATTTCGCCACGAAATTTGCCACTTCCTTCTTCATTCCCGGCCACCAATAGATCTTCTTCAGATCTTTGTATAGCTTGTCTCCTCCGGGATGTACGGAATATGGCGTGTTGTGCCCTTCCTCCATCAACCTTTGCTTCAACTCGGCACATTTAAGGGGCACGCACCATCTCCCTTTGAAACGAATGCTTCCATCCTCGTGGACAGCAAATCCTATTGCCTTTCCTTCGGCAATATACCCCCTTATCTTCTCCAATTTCGCGTCGCCCGGTTGAGCGAGTCGAATCTCGTCCAATATTGGAGTTTCTACGACCATGGCATTGATCGTTTCACTCACTGTGCCAGGATGCACAAGTTCTAACTCCAATCTTGCAAACTCCATGTACAATGCCGACGGAATTACCAATGAGTTTGTCACATGTTGGGTTTTCCAACTTAGGGCATCGGCTACCACATTCGCCTTCCCCTCGTGGTATGCTATCTCTAAATCGTAGTCTTTAATGCGTTCCAACCACCTTCGCTGTCTCAAATTCAACTCCTTCTTAGTGAATATATATTTCAAGCTCTTGTGGTCGGTGAACATTCGACACTTCCGCCCATAAAGATAATGTCTCCATATCTTTAGAGCGAAAACGACCGCTGCCAACTCCAGGTCATGTGTCGGATAATTCTCCTCGTGAGGTTTCAGTTGGCGTGATGCATACGCTACAACTCTCGAGTCTTGCATCAAAACACAACCTAAACCTTCCTTCGAAGCATTGCTGTAAACTTCGAAGTCACCATTCTCTGCTGGTAGTGTTAATACGGGTGTGGTTGTGAGTCGTTTCTTCAGCTCTTGAAACGCCGTCTCACAAGCCTCTGTCCACACGTATTTTACTCCCTTATTAAGTAGCTGGGTCAAAGGTCGTGCGATTTTAGAAAAATCCTTCACGAACCGTCTATAGTACCCGGCTAAGCCAAGGAAACTTCTTATCTCGGTTTGGCTCTTGGGAGTTGCCCATTCAGTTACGGCAGAGACTTTTGGCGGATCCACTGAAACTCCATCAGCGGATACTATATGTCCAAGAAATGCTACCTCCTTCAACCAAAAATCACATTTGGACAACTTGCCGTATAGCTGATTCTTTCGCAAGGTCCCTAACACTTGGTGCAAGTGCTGGGCATGCTCCTCCTCGTTTTTTGAGTAGATCAGGATGTCATCGATGAACACCACTACGCACTGATCTAACAGATCTCGAAATACATTGTTCATGAGGTTCATGAACATTGCCGGAGCATTTGTTAACCCAAAGGATAACACTGTGAACTCGTAGTGACCATATCGAGTTCGAAACGCCGTCTTCGGAATGTCTTTCTCGGCAATTCTCAACTGGTGATACCCAGATCGTAAGTCGATCTTCGAGAATACTGAAGCTCCCTTCAGTTGATCAAATAGATCCTCTATTCTCGGCAAAGGGTATTTATTCTTGATGGTCACTTGGTTTAATCCTCGGTAATCTATGCAAAGACGTAATCCTCCATCTTTCTTCTTAACAAATAAAACCGGTGCTCCCCAGGGGGAAGTACTCGGCCTTATATACCCCTTTCCTAACAGCTCCTCGAGTTGGTCTTTTAACTCCTTCATTTCCAGTGGTGCCATCCGGTACGGAGCTTTCGAGACAGGCTCTGTGCCCGGAATGAGATCTATCATGAATTCAAGATCCCTCTCAGGTGGCATGCCCGGGACGGGTACTCTCTTACCACTGGTATGCTATCAACCTTGTTCTCTTCCGCCTCAAGGTTGTGCACATAGCACGCATATAGTTCATACCCCCTTACGCATCAAGTTACTTAGTTTAAGTGCACTAACGATTTTGTTACTCTTCTTAGGGGGCTGAGAGTAGAAGATAACTCTCTTTCCCCTACTTTTTGACAAGGTGATCTTTTGTTTTTGGCATTCGATCACCGCTTTATACTGGGATAACCAATCCATCCCCAGTATGATGTCAAAGTCTCTTAAGTTAAATTCTATTAAGTTCGCGAAGAATTCTACGTTCTTTATCACTATAGGAATTCCGTTATATCGTTTAGAGCAAGATACTACTTCTCCAGAAGGCAATTGAATTCCTAAGCTAATTCTCTTGCACTTAGGTAGATCTAACTCAGGCACTATCCTTGATGCTATGATCGAGCAACTAGCTCCAGAATCAAATAGAACTTTAAGGGGTGTATTCAAAACATGAAATGTACCTGCCATCACTTCTCCTTGAGCAGGCACGTCCGCTTGATTAACCACGTTAAGCCTCCCCATAGGGCATCCTTGGTTGCCCTGCTGATTCGCATTCTGCTGTTGGTTTTGCTGTTGGTTTTGATTATGCGGTGGCGGAGGTCGTTGGTTCTGGTTCTGATTTGGCGGCCTAAATTGGTTTTGAGGGGGTCTATACCCCTGGTTATTTCCGTTCCGCCCATTTTAGTTCTGAGGCTGTTCTTGCCCCGTGACCAAATCTTCCCTTTTAGTTATGTTTTCGAGCCTAGTTCGGCACTCCCAACGTATGTGACCCATTCGACCACATCGGAAGCAGGCGCCTTGTTGAGGGCATCCCCTCGTCAGATGGGGTCGTCCACTCCTTGGGCAGGGTGGTACGGGTTCTTCTTGGTTAAACCTTCTCCCATTATTGTTTTGTGGAGGCCTATTCGACCCTCTCCGCTGTTCGTTCCTTCCAGTGTTGTTCTCGCTTCTCGAGTCCCGGTTTCTCTTGTCTTGGGGACCCCTGCTGGACTCCCCACCCACCCTTCTCTTCAGTTGTTGCACACGCGCTACCGCCACAGCGCGATCATACACAGCTTGCAAATCGGGGTAGTGTACCCCCGCGATCACCTCGCGAACAGACATGTTCAGTCCCATCTCGAACTTCTGTGCTTTTTCTGCATCCGTGGGTAAGAGTCTTGGTGCAAACCTCACCAGCTCCTTGAATCGAGTGTAGTACTCTTGTACGGTTTGGCCTCCTTGCTTCAGTGACAGAAATTCTTCGTACATGGCAGCTTTAGTACTCAAGGGATAGAATCGATCCCTGAGTAGTTCCATCATCTCCGTCCACGAGTAGGGCTCGTCATCTTCAGTTAGCTTGGCTTGAGTCGCCTGCCACCAGTCGTCAGCTTCGCCTCCCAAGTAGCATGAGGCGACGTGCACTCTTTCTCCTTCCGGACATTTAACTGCTCCCAGCAGTTTGTCGAAGGTCCGGATCCATTCTTCCAGTTTGGCTGGATCCTCCTCACCAGCATAGTGGGGTGGCTGGTAGGGATTCACCATAGCTAGATAGTTAGGGCGAGCTTGGGGCGGAGGTACCGCCGCAGCTTGGCCCTGGTTGACTTGCGCGTTTCCTAGCGCAACCAAAACCTCCTCGTCCGAAGACTATCGCCCGCATTGTTCGGTGCGGGGGCGTCCTGCGCACCTTGGGGTTGTTCCTCTACATTAGGAGGTGTTTCAGTAGGTATTTCAGTGGTGGTTTGGGGAGCGAGTTGAGTTCTTCCTCTTCCGCTTCCTCTGGGTGCCATTCTAGTACAAATAGGGTGGATTAGGACTTGTGAATTTAACATATAGTCTAAGCAATTTCTATAAATGTATAGGTGTTTTGCAATTTAGCACGTGGTGCTCGATCGAACTAAGAAGCGCCGTACGCCTCGGGGTTTTATTTTAATTTGTTTTATTTCAATTTTTTTTTACTGCTGTACGGACAGGTCTGTCCGTTTTTTTTCTTTTTTTTTCCGATTTATTATAAATAAATCGGGCATTTTATTATCTCAAAAGAAATTTTAGTACAAGGGTCGAAATATTTTCCTAGCAAAATAGTATCTAAAAATAAAATCTCTAGCGTCTCAAGACGTCCTCCGGTGGGGTAGCAGGATCCTCCTCCGGGTCTTCCTCCTCCGAACTCGGTGGCAGTAGATCGTCAAAGATAGTGTTCAAGTCTTGCCCATAGGGCATCGACGTGTTCCTTCAGTATTAAGTTTTGTGTAGTGAGGGTTTGGACTTGGCGTTCGTGTTGGTTTATGCGGTGATGATCCGCCTCTCTCAAGTTGCCCATGTGGTGCAAATTGGCCTCCAATTGAGCCATACGGTATTTCATTTGCTCTAGGGTTTGGTGGGAATCAAGATGAACGCTCATCATCCTGATCATCAACTGCATCACGTCTTGACTAGCCATCTAGCGCAAGCAAGAGATCTAAGTTAATATTCGCCAAGATTCTAAATTCAATTTCGCCAAGCTTCTAAGTTCAAATTTGCCAAGATTCTAGGTTCAAATTCGCCAAGATCCTAAGTTCAAATTCGCCAAGATCCTAAGTTCATAGAAGAGATGCAATATGCAAATGCAAATGATGATCCCCCCCAAAAATAATTTAATGCACCATATATATATTTTTTCCATGGGTTTTAAAAATAAATTTTTTCCATGGAAATAATACTTTAAAATTTAAAATAATAGTCAAAATATTAATAGTACTTTAAAAATAATAAGGGTTTAAAAATAATAGTTTAAAAATAGCCGGGCTCTGATACCAACTTGTAACACCCCGGTTTTTGATAACCCAGGTCGGGGTGTCACCGCCACACCTCCCTAGTAAGACACGGTTTCTCCGGCTTACTAAAGAGATGCAAGACTAGGTATTGCAGTATTTAAAACATTTAAAGCATTCAAAACAGCCCGTACGATATAATTCGAAAATAATAATATCATAGCGCAGCGGAAATAATTGTTTTAGTATAGTATCGCAGCGGAAAATATAAATAGGGCTGACATGGCCAAAACACGGGTTAAACAGGCCCGTTCATAGTATAGTCTAATGTACGAAATTAAAACAAAATAATGTTCCCAAAATCCCATGCATGAATCGTGCTCATACATGCTCAATCCACATACTCTGTAAGAAAAAGGAATAAAAAGGGTTTGGTCAGCACAACTTGCTGAGTAAGTTAACACATGCATGATCGTAGGGTTTAAAAGCCATTAATTTAATATTTAAATAAAACATGATAATAACATAAATAATTCAGTCCAATTTAATCAACTATCCAGTTTGCATAATTCAGTTCAGGGCTTCCTTTAACAACACATTTCATATAATCTAAAATAAAAGCCATAATTTAAATAAGCATTTAAATAATTTAATTGGACAACAAAATATAATTTAATTTAATTTAAATTTCCCCCTTACATCCCAGATTCAGTATTTCAAGTATTTCACGATTGCATCGCAATCTCAACAAGTTTAGCCGGTAGCCCGGCGGCCGCAACCGTATCAGCCATACCCAGTACCACTCCGGAGCCTCGGGAAACCCATGTGGATATTCTCGAGAGTGTAGGCTCTATATCTCATGCCGTTTTGGCAATATCATATCTCAAGTTTAGCGCGCGGGGTCACCATCGTCCATTAAGGCACGAAGTGAATCGTTAGGGGGCACCCTGCAGAGCACTAATTTTAATTTATCAAGTTTGTAAGGGGATTTAACTTTCAAAATCTGATTTCAATTTTATTTATTTAAAAATAATATTTCAATTTATTTCAACCCTAAAGGTTAATTCCATGTTTCAACAAGATTTCAAGATTTGATTTCCGGTAAACCACAGTTTACTCTAAAATTCGTCTAAAATCAGATTCAATTCCAAAAATTCCGAAATTTCACGACTGACTCAGAAACGTCGAGATCTACAACTTTTCTGTTTTAACGTTTTCAATCCGAGACACCGAAATAGGTCAAAAACACCAATTTTCACAGAAACACAAATCTGTCCGAATTTCATATGTCACAGGATAAAGATTTCGAATTCTACCATAGCAATTCAACTCCAAATTTGATGAAATTTTACAGAGACCATCTTAACACCTTTATCTACAACATTCATGTTCGGCCAACGATCTAAATCAGTCTGGAACCTATGTCAAAAACGTGATCAAGATCGGACCTAAGTTCTGTCAAGAATTTCAAGATCTAGATTCAAGCAGCTCGGTTTTGGTTGGTTTTCGCATATCAATTTGTCTTTAAAAATTCTGAAAATTTTACATAGATCTAAGCTTTAGGAATGTTTTTCATGTTTTAAGTTTTTCTGTTTGAAGTCGTTTTAAGGTTCGGAATAATTCGAAAAAACTGTTGCGCCGGTGAAAACGTATGTTGACAGATTTACGAAAGATTGGATGAAGCTTTTAGTTTTACGTGTTTTAATTACTCCCGAAACCATGTAAGCGTTAACTTACTGAGTTGTGAACGTCCGGGATCGTCTATTTCGAAGGCGTTGCTTCCAGTCCACCGTTTCTCCTCTCCGTTCGTCGGGTTCTACGATCTAGATCCAATTCGAGGTGTAGAAGGGAAAAGGAGAAGATTAGGATTCGTTTTCGAATCATATATTGAACATGGATTGGATCGGGACTTACCACAACGTTGGAGATCTTGAAATTTGTGTCCAACAGTCCAAGCTTTGGTTTCGTGCCTCCGACGACTCCGGATTTAGGGTTTCGAATGTGTAGAGAGTTGTAGGGTTTTGTAAAAGTGTTCGGGGCTTCCAAGGGGGTTTATTTATAGATAGCTAAGACCTAAGGCGTCCAAAATCTGACCCTAAGGGTCTTGAGTCGAAAGACGTTTAACCGAAAGTCGAAAAATCCGCGTTCGGGCGAGAGATTCACGCAACGGGCGAATCTGTCGCGTGGCGCGGTCGTGGCGCGCCCAATGCCTATGGACCGCGCGGCCACCGCGCCGACTTCGCCCGGACTTCGGTCCGGGCGGGTCGTGCGATCCGTCGTGCTTTTCCTCATCTCTTTCGGATTTCTATCCCTCTATGCTCCTGAATTCCGATTTCCGGGGTATCTTCGGGTTTACGAAAGTAGGAACCCCGTATAATTTATGTTTGGACTCGAATTTTCGAGTTCATTGGTGTCGGGTTTCGGTGTACAATTTACTTATCTTTAATTAATTCTTTTTATTTAATTACATTCATTTAATTCCTTTTTAAGTAAAATCTCATTTCTCATTTCCTTATCTTTATTTATTGATTGGCTGGATTTATTTATTTATTTATGGTATTTATTTTATTTATTATTTATTTATTTAATTATTGTTTTATTTTATGTTGGAAAATTCTTGGGTATTACAATATTAATGCTATACTATTACATTAATCTCTAATATTATCCGACCATCTTCCGACTTTGACCAAAATTTATCCGGCGACCGGCGACGCCTCCGGCCGGCCTCCGACCAACTTCCAGCTAATTTTCCGGCGAGCTCCGTTTGGCCTTTCGGTGTTGCTTCTGTGATTCCGATGACCTTCCGATGACCCTCCGGCAACGGCGATGGCTTTCTACATCATAACTGGGGAATCCACAGTTGGATTCCTTCCGGTTTCTTCGAGCTAAAAGAGCAAAGTTGCTTCGGCTTGGTTGTTGGATGCGTCGATCAGCTCGCTTCAAACATTTGATCCCATAAGCGTCTTCGAATTACCTCCTAAATCAAGGGACTCTAATCGGTTGAAAGTTGGTCCAGGTAATTTAGTTGTTCGGTTTTGACGTCCACGTCATGTACGAAGAAGTGAATGTGTCTTCATTCGTGCATGACTAAGAAATGACTCATGATTTGAATATGAACATCATCTAAAATAATGTAGATTTTATAATTCAGGTATTGAGAAGATCATAACTAGTATTCATACTGATATGTCTTTGTTATTGCCTTTTTGTTAGTTTGGTGCTTGTCATGAAATCAGGTACATCTCGTGTCTGATATGATTGCAAGTTCTTGTCATGAAATCAGGTACATCTCGTAATCTGATATGATTGCAAGTTCATTCTCACACTCAACGTCAGAAAAAGTTATGATTTGACATGGTGGAAGGCAACTTTTCCAAATCCAACCACAATTTCTTTATTTAATATTTTTTTGTGCCTTTTCGTTCAAATCTCCAAAAAATGTGTGATTTGACATGTGCTATGTCTTCTCCAAATCTATATCCAGATTGTATACATTACTAATTATTGGGTTATACTTAACAACCACCATTGAATATAACACATTCACTTCATAAACAGTACCGCACAATTGTCCATATATAATGAAATCACGTATTCAATGACAACACAATACAACAGATTTTATGATAAAACAATACCAAACCATGTTGTACATGCATTGATACAACCAATTCAATTTTGAAACAAATACATCATTGTTGTTTTACAAGTTTTGTACTTTCACAAACAAACTCAGGTGTTCGAAACAAAGAATAGTGTTGCTTGATATGAAGATATGTGCATATACTATGAAGAGGTGAATGTGTCTTCAAACTTCAATATCAAACAAATGGATGATGATTTGAATATGAACCAAATCCAATGTAATGTGATTTTTATACTACAAGTGTTGATATGCATATGTATAGTTTTAATATCTATAAGATATGTTATTTCCAGCAATAGGTTTGTTGTTTACCGTGAATGCGGATGATATGGGTGTTTCCAAACTATGTGGGGCCAAAACAAGTCACATCTCGCAGTTTGACGTAAAAGCAAGTTTACTCTTACACTCAATGTTAGGAAAATGTATGATATGACATGGATGATGACTACCTTTTCAAATTCATATTCATATTCTTACTTAAGTTTATTTTTATTTTTATTTTTTCCATTTTTGCCCTAACTACCAATAGAGATGTCTCTTTTAGCTCAGAAACTATAATTTGCTACCTTGGTCATGTCTCCCTGGTTGAATATAACACCAATAGGTCCAGAACACCACTCTTCTTGTATATTATACTTCACTTATAATAAATAGCATGACGTCGTGTATGTTGAGTTATAAAACACCTATTGTAGGTCAAAAACAGAATATAACACTTTAAATAACAAAACAATACAATAACAATACCACACCTTGTGGTATACATTATGCTTTACATCAATGTCATATGCATTCTACTAGCACATGGTATCATATATTGAAACCAATCGGATATATAATCGTTTCACACAATGGAACCATTCAAAAATATTCCATAATTGTCTGTACTACATACAAAAGTGGCATGATACCAGAACAAGTAAGAAATATACCCACGTGGTGTCATAAAAATATCAACGCTCCCAGACATAGTAGATGATCCCATATAAGATTTGTAAGCTTGTATGCATATGCGCTTGTTATGCCCGCATGTTTGGCACAGGTTACACCTCACCTTGCTTGTCTCACCTTTGAACACGATCGGAATACCTTTCATTAGACCGTAGTGACGATCACTGAATAATGTATACTCCCGCCCACTGCTCATGTTCGTTTTCTCCGTCAATAACCCCTTTAAACTTCTGACAAAAACCATTGCCAATTGTTATCGTCCTCTCCATTCAAAAATGTACGTTGAAATGAACGTAAATAAAATAAAAATATAACTATCTTCATATCAAAACATCAACCTTTTGCATTATAATACCTAACATAGAGAGCAGAACACTGTATACATGCACATTCCCCCACAAAACAACTATTCGTTCTTAGCAAACTTGAATCCACGACAAATTGAAATACAGTAATTCTTCACAACTTTCCTAAATTGTTCTGTGTCTTTAAACCTCTGTCTTTCTCCTTTAACTACTTGCACCCATAACACCGTTGCATCCTCGTTCCCATCATCTTCTTCATCGTACGCTTCTATGTCCGTCCTGCGATACATAATATAACTGTAAATATACATGAACTCTTGTGTAAGTAACACCCATTTAATCTTCCATAATACAACACGATAGTCCAATAACAACACTCTTGCAATATTGTACTACTTACCATGATCACAACTCTGCCACATGCCACTACACAACATACAAGCCAATACAACAGTTCAAATGGCATAATATCGCATTTTTGTTTTACTTACAACACACATTCATTCCAATATACTACAATGCAAATATCACCCACATGCGCGTCCAGATTTCTAGCAGACTTTTTTAACAACAAATATGAATCAAGAACTGCAAAAATACACAATATAACCCATAAACTTACCTTATTCTCTTGCTAGGAGTTTCCTTACTCATCATCATTATCTTCCAAAGGACTGCCCATTACCCTCGTTCAATCGAGACACCCTCCGCAAGTCTTCGTCGTTCCATACCCTCCTCCCCTCCTGCTCGACACTTACAGAGACTCTTCCCCTTCCCACCGTTTTTTTTTCGCCAAAAATGCTTCTTGGTATATTTACATTTGTATATAAATATATTCCCTTCTCTCTCTCTCTCTCTCTCTCTCTCTCTCTCTCTCTCTCTCTCTCTCTCTCTCTCTCTCTCTCTCTCTCTCTCTCTCTCTCTCTCCGTAAAAGAATAGCATAGGATTGAAAGTTTCTCTCTCCATCAAATGTTACTTTATTAATCATGAGAATGGGTGTATAAATGTCTTTTACTAAGTAAATTTGATTATTGAATTAATTTTATGCAATAGGGACTGAAGTATAATGTATTTGGGCAGTGGGTACTAATATATAAAGTATAAATTATAGTATGCGGGGTCTGCACTAGGATAACTTTAGGCTTGAGGGATTTAAGTTACATTTCCCCTCTAAAATAAAGGTTATTCTAACTCTCCCTTATACTAAACTCACCCCACCCCTTTTTTCCAATACCTAAAATACCCTTAAACAACATCACTTAAAAATAAAATAAAAATTCAAACACTCTACCTTTTACTATATTCACCCACTCCAAACTCTAAACCCTTCCAACATCAACAAAAATCAAAACCCTAAATCAATCAAAATACAAAAACTTTAATCCAAAACCCTATCACCACAAAAAATAAACAAAAAAATGAAATAATTACCAAAAACCAAAGAAGAAGTGGTCTTGAACTCATTAACAAACCAATAGAAGAGGGAAAAACACTTTGGAATGTAAAGATAATGATTTTTGAACACTGAAATTTACCATTTTTCACACAACTCTTCGGACCTGGTCGACCGTGCACAAAGCACGACGCACGGCGAACCATCTCCTTCACAACAACATTTATTGGTGCTTTATCCACAGAATCCACACCAGGGTGCTGTATAAGTGTTGTCTCTAGCTCATCCTTCCCTTTCAAAGAAAAGATTTTCTCATGGATCGATATTGGAAACAATATTCTAAGGATGAACAAGTGATGGATAAATGAAGAACACAACCGAAACCAAAAATAAAAGGAATTGGGGAGATTACTTAGTTGGAAACTCAACCTTGGAATTGACTAACACACGGGTGTTCAACAATTCCCTAAATCGATATCCTATAGGTAGCAATATGATCGAGCACATCTCCAATACCCAAAAGAAATCCAAACGGAATGGATAAACTCAATTGTGACCTTCAAATAAAAGTATATTGCACTCTCCAAGTGTTTAATCATATATTTCATTCAAATGTGAAATGGCATAATGTTAGGGAGGTCCTATTTATAGGCAACCCGAAATACATAGGTTTAAACAACCTTACACTGGAATTAAACAAGTTAAGAAAACCGGCGTCGCGCGCGAAGCTTGACTGGCGTCGTAACCCTTGGGTTACGACGTAAGGGCTGAAAGGATCCTACGTCGTAACCTGAAAGTGGCGCCGTGGTACCCTTACGTTGTAAAGCACCGGCGTTGCAATGGGTGGATTGCGACGTACGGGTTTGCGATGTAATAGCTTTGGTCTCTCTGCATGACATCATAGAGGTCGGGCATCGTAACAAGTGGACTGCGACATAGGTGGTGTCGCAACCCTCGGTTCTCGACGTAAGTGGGTGTCGCAATCCTCGGTTTACGACATAAGGAGCATTGCGACGTAGACCATCCTTCTCATCGTTCCTGCGGGCCCCGCCAGGTGTCTTCTCTCTCCTGCTTGTTTAAATATCCTTGTACATGCATGCACTTGTTGAAATTACAAATTTACCAACTAGATAAAATGTTCGATTTCCAACGGTCATTCCGGTGGGGGTTCCGGCCACTTTCCGGCGACCAACATCCGGCCGCTTCTGATCAATTGTGGACTTCCAGATTCAGTTGAGTGGGTCCAGGGTCTTCTTCTCTTTGAATTAGCAGCTTTAAACCTATCTTCCCGACTTTGGCTTTCTGCAGCTCCTCTTCAAAATTTCGGATCAGCAGCTTAGCAATTTTGGATGTGAATCTCCTCGTCCGCTGCTGGGATACCGGTCTTTCGGAAAATGTGAGGATTATTAATGCTCTCGTTCCGGCTTCCATTCCAGATTTCCTGCACATTATTATCAAGAACATCTACAGACCACAAGGCATTAGTTTCAACGTTATTATCAAGAACATCTACACACCACAAGGCATTAGGTTCAATTGGATATCTCATTGCATACACTACGAAAAAAACACAAAATCTTTGTTTTCGTAGTGATAAAATATATTAAATGTACTTCATCACTTTCAAATTCGATGAAAGTGTTCCAATTTTCACATCAATTTTTGTTATAGTTGTGCACACGAAGGGTCTTCCAAGCAAGATAGGTGAGGGATTTGGTGAATTATCATCATGCATGTCCAAAATATAGAAATCAACGGGAAATATTAATTCACTAACCTGTACTAGGACATCCTCAAACAATCCTTTTAGGGTAAACATTAGTCCTATCTGCTATTATGCCCATTTCTTTCAAAGATCCAATGTTCAATGAGTTATAAATAGATTATGCATCACATTAATAGTAACATGTAAGTCTAACATAGTTTTTTAATTTTCATTCTACCTATCTTTCATGAAATGACAAACATACCAGGGTCTCCGTATTTTTTAGGAAATTTCATTTGAAGCATGGCGGAAATTTCATTCTACCGATCTTATAAGATCACATTTTCATCTCCCCTCAGTTATTGCTTGTTGAACACAATTTCTTCAAAAACTTAGCATAGCGTGGCACCTGCTTGATCTTTGTTTCCCTCCTTATCTTTGTTTCCCTTTGATGGCTTGATGCACCATGTGAAAACAAATTTAAATGAACTTAATTTGAACTAAAATATGTCCAAATTGCATGCATTTTACCTTATTTACTTGCTTTTTAGGTTATATTTCGTGTTGTTTATATTTCTTAGCTATCATGGTTCGATTTAGCTTATTCGGGTTGAATTTTTTACCATATTTTTATGCATTTTAATAAGACATTGGCAAACCTAATGCATTGCAATGTTGTTTCCGGCATTAAAATGATGAAAAACGATGTTCAGAAGCTGTATTTTGGAAAATCCGGAATATTTGATGCTGAAATCCACCCAGGAGGCATCGGATCAACATAGCGTCGCCCAATCGAGCTCTAGAGCGCCAGTGCACGCGCCGGATTCAGACTTAGAAAAATTTGGGAACAAGATCTTCCGAGGAGGCGCCACACACACATGGTGGCGCCCAAATCACCCTCTGAGCACCGGAGTGGCGCCCAGGCTGGAAAAGAGACAGGAAGCGCCGCACCAATTTGGTGGCGCTTGGAAGGCTTCCCGAGTGCCGTTTTGTGCGCCACAATCACGGTTGGATAGTTTTTCAACCTCCCGAACACAGTTTTAAAGCCCTTTTTCGGTCATTTTCAACAGACAGAGGCAGACTCATAATACTCGACAGAAAACATCTCTGCACTTGGGAGAAGAAGGCCAAAACACCGAATCATGCCGGAGGATTTGAGCAAACGTCTTTCTGATTGTGTTCTTCGCATTCTAGGTGTTGTCTTTCTCTTTCTTGCTTTGTCATGTCTAGGATTTGTGTTTAAATGTAATTTCCTATTGTTTTCGTATTTGTAGACGGATTTCTATGCTGTTCGTGATAGAAGTGTTCTAGAACAGAAGTTCAGAATTACTTTGAAGTACGAATTATTGCTATTATGGAAGTATCAATATGTCCTATGTTTAAATTGTCGTGTATGCACTGTTCTGCATAATATGAATGTTGGAATATAATCTGTATGATTTCTACTTTGTTAAATTAGGAAATAAAAAGTAGAAATTAGATTTTAGCACCGGTCTTGGGAATAAAATCACATTATAAATGGATTATGGCATATACACGCTGATTTGGGAAATGAAATGTGTCATATGATCACTATAGGAAAATTTGTATGCTTGGGAAAGACTCAAATTTATGCCTAGACTGATGATTTCAGAATGTTAGATGCGATAATTTGCTTCCATGAAGTGTATTTTTACAAATTATGAAAATTAGAAAATTGTCATTTTTTTTTAGTGAAACAGCCTAAGAAGGCTAGCAAAGGGAAAAGGAAAACAAAACAAAAAAAAAAGCAACAAAGGAAATAAAACTAAATCAAGCGAGCAAAGGTGGCGCCCGAAGCATCCTTCTCAATGAGATCTTGAATCTCATCCTGCGGAAAAGCCCAAGTAGTGTAAAAGTCTTCAGAAAGAGTAGCTTTGCGAGCCAGGCCATCCGCAACCTGGTTCCCTTCCCGGTAAACATGGTGAAGCACACACGACTGCATAATATGTAACAAGGACCTTACTCTTGTAATAATCGGCCATAGGGAATGACTATAATGAACATCACCCGATATCAAACGAATGACTTCCATGGAGTCAACGAAGCAAGCGGAAAGCAGCAAGCCAAGCTGCCCTGCCGACTCCAATTCAAACCGAAGTGCTAGCAATTCAACCTCTAAAATGCCACGACAAACAAGGTGACCACTACAGCCATTTATCCAATGCCCGTCGGAGGTCCTGATGATGGAGCCGAAACCTGAAGGACAGGGGCTCTCCAAGACACAACCATCAGTACACGTTGCCAGACATGCCCTCCATGATCCAAGAACCTGTAGCGGCGCCCTCACTCTCCTCTTGACAGCCGCCGCTTCCAGGTTGAGACGGAGCCGATCTGCCTTCATGCAGACACGGTCACGGGGCAATTCTATACCGCGAAAGATACGATCATTCCGCTGGCACCATACAACCCAGAGGGTGGCGAGAAATCTCGATCCCCACATCCGACTAGCCCATTCGAACCAATGGAGAATGCTCAACTCATCAAGTGCCGCTATCATATTTTTGATGGAGATAAATCCACTCTTACACCAGACCTGCTCGGCCCAGGAACACAAGAATAATGCATGCTTCCAATCATCCTCATGCACTCCACAAACTGTACAAAGTGGCGCGGCCACCAGCCCACGTCTAAATCGAAGCGAGTTGCATGGGAGCGCTCCATGGCCGAGAAGCCATATGCGGACGCCTATTTTCTCCGGAATAGAACATTTCCTAATCCAACCCCATCCTTTTTCGAGTGCATCTGATTTACACAACCAATTATAGCCAGACTTCACACTATAAATGCCCTTGGGATCACATCGCCAATGCATGAGATCAGGAGTGCGTTCATTCAGAAAGGGTGCCGGTAGAGACTGAATGCGACTTATAAGCTCAGGAGTTAGCCAAGAGTAGATTCCATGAAGCTCCCATCTCCCATTGACACCCACATCCTTAATACATAAATGAAGGTCATGAATGTCCACAAATGGGACTTTATCATGCAAGCATTCACCTTCAAACCATGGCGCGTACCATAGGGAGCAAGCTCCATTGCCCAAAGGACACCATATGCTGTCCTAAAAACAGTAGCAACTTTAATAAGAGACTTCCAAACTTTAGTGCCGCGGTAATGGTCGCTTGGCATCATCCCATTCTCAACTCCATACTTAGATCTATGGATAGTAACCCATAACTTATCAGTTGTAGCAAAGTCCCAGATCTTCTTACCCAGCAAGGCAAGATTCATTTCCCTAGATTTCCTGATGCCAAGACCACCCGAGCAGCACGGCTTGGTAACCACCTCCCAGTTGACAAGGTGGAGGCCACGGCCAGTGCCTTTCCAAATCCAACGTCGGATGAGTTTGTCTATTTGAGAACAAACCCCCACTGGCAACAAATGAACTTGCATTATGTATACCGGAAGGGAGTTCAAAACAGACAGAGCAAGTGTAATACGCCCCGCTTTATTAAGCAGAATAGAGGACCAAGCCGATAGCCGTTGCTGTATGCGTTGAAGAAGGGGATCAAAGTGAGCTAATTTCATCCGACCATGGACAACAGGAAAACCAAGGTAGCAACCGAGGTTAGTAGTTGTCTTGACCCCTAAGTAAGTGTCAAGCCAGCCAATCTCCTCGTGTGTCGCGGCCCTAGAACAAAAGGCATTGGATTTATCCGGGTTCATTGTAAACCTGATCGTGACCCAAAGCGAGTTAAGACCTCAGCCATTTTCTGAATACTCCTCTCCTCCAATGTAGCACAAAGGATCAAGTCATCGGCGAACATAAGATGAGAAATGCCCACTCCACTAGTGCTAAGATACAATGGTTGCCATTCAGCCGAGTCCACAGCCTCAAGAATAGTCTTGGATAGTTTTTCCATCACTATCATAAATAAATATGGAGATAAAGGATCCCCTTGACGTAAGCCTCTCTCCGCTTTAATATTGCCAATGGGAGATCCATTCCATAGTATGGAAAAGCTGGAGGAGGAAACACAAGCCATAATAAGCTCCCGACAAGACTGTGGAAGATCAAGCTCAAGTAAGCATTCATTCAAGAAATCCCATCGAACCATGTCAAATGCTTTTTGCAGATCAATCTTGAGGACGACACCTTTGGAGATTGAGCGAGAACTCTCCAGGGAAGAAACAATTTCTTGTAACAATATGCCATGATCCGAAGTCCCTCTCCCCGGAAGGAAAGCTGACTGATACGGTCCGATAACATCACATAGTATCGGGCGGAGCTTGTTAACCAAAATTTTAGTGACAAGCTTAAACGACACATTACAAAGTGTAAGCGGTCGAAACTGCTTGAGTGTGCACGGGACATCAACCTTAGGAAGAAGACATAAGTACGCATGGGCAAGACCCCCCGGAAGCAACCGTGTCCTCATAACTTCAAGAACTAGTCGAATAACTGACTCTTTGAGATTCGCCCAGTATTCTTTATAAAATCCAGCTGGAAACCCATTTGGCCCCAGGGCCACAAGAGGTCTCATCTGTCCCAGAGCATGATCAACATCCACATCCGAAGCTGCCACCCCCAACGATTCCTTCTGCTCACGTGAAATGAAGGGAAGCGTAGGAAGATCATCTCCCACCAGCTGAGTGCCCGGCTCGGCGAACATACGAGTGAAGTATTCAATGGCATGGGCATGCAATATAGCCTGATCTTCAACCCATGTCCCATCCTCCATTTGGAGGCTAAAGATTGTATTCCTTTTCCGCTGGATCTTAGTGCGCGTATGAAAGTATTTTGTGTTTCTGTCGCCAACCTTCACCCAAAAATCCCCAGATTTTTGCTGCCAGAGCAGCTCCTTCTGCATTAATACATCAGCTAACTCGGTCCGAATTTCCGCATCAATCCTCCAAAGCTACGACGAATCAACGCGTGCGAGGCGACACTCAACTCCAGCAAGCCGATTTTTCAATTTACGTTTCCGAGCCCTTAAATCTCCAAAAGTCTGTTTATTGAATATCACAGACTGTTCCTTGATTTCTTTGAGAATATTAGTCAGGTTAGTCCCTCCCTACTCAGATCCAGCAGCAACAACATCTTTATATAAGGCGCCTCCTTCCACATATTTTCCCACCTAAACGGTCGATCCATCCTCATAGTATTGCTATCGCCGCATATAAGTCGCAACGGACAATGATCAGAGCCAAGACGGGGGAGATGTAATATACGGCCAGCATCAAATAGATTATCCCAATCCAAGTTCGCTACTCCCCGGTCAAGTCTTTTGCTTATGCGCCTACCCCCGCCCGCCATACGAGTCCATGTAAATTCTGGGCCTGTCGTAGCCATCCCTAAAAGCTGGCAGCTATCAAGTACTTTTCGAAATTCCAGCGCCCTATCAGCCAAGAACACGCCACCTTGTACGTCCAATTCATTGGCTATTTCATTCCAATCGCCTAAGGCCACCCACGAAATGTGAATATGTCCTACCAGCACCACCAATGAATCCCAATTATCCTTCCTACGTTGATAATTAGGGTCCACATAGATAGCCGTAATTTCACTTTTTTTAATCTTTATAAAATTATTAATAAATTGATCTTTTTAGACATTGGGAAATGCTAAATCATTGTGCAATTTCGCTTTTATATAAGAATGGCATGTTCTAAATCATTACAAGCGTATTGTATTTTTATTTTTATTATTTTAAATTTTTAACTTGCTTTATTTTTAAATTTAATGCTACTGTTTTTAATTTAATCATCATTAGAATTAAACAAAAACTCTGTTTAAAATATAATATATATATTAATAAACTTAAAACAGTTAAAATATTCTCCAGAATGAATTAATATTCTGAAATTCCCTTGGGTTCGACTCGGTTATTCACCGTTATTTATTACTTGATGACAACCATCCGCTTGTGTTTTAAAAATGAGTAGTGAAAATTATTCATCAAGTTTTTGGCACCGTTTCCGGGGAATTTATTGTGAACTTTTGATTGTTTTTAGTTTATTATATTAAATTTTAGTAAGTTAAATATAAATTTAACTATTTTTATTTTATTTAAAAATTGCAGTGCGAAGTAAACAAGCAGAAATAGCCTATGATCCTGAAATTGAACGTACTCTAAGAGCAATTAGATTAGGAAAAAAGAAGGAGACCAGCACAGTTGGAAATATTAATCAATTCATCTTCTGATGAAGAAAACTATCCTCCAACAACTGGGATTCGGACAGCTCAGACTAATTAGTTAGTAGATCAGTTCAATACGCTTTAGATGGCAGAGGATAGAGAAGCTAATAGAGGTAATAATAGAGGTAATGAAGGAGGTAATGGTGGTAATGTGGAACATGCTGAAATGACTATTGATGAGCATTTGCAACGAAATAGTGGAAATCTGCTCAATCAAACTCCAAGACCAGACGTAGATGCATTAAGTTTTCAACTTCAGCCAGGTTTAATCACTTTGGTTCAGGGACATCAATACAATGGGTCTCCTACTAATGATGCAGTAGAGCATATTAGGAATTTCCTGGATTACTGTGACACGATGAAGATAAATGGTGTTACTAGCGATGAAATTAAGTTAAGATTATTTTCATTCTCACTTAGGGACAAAGCTAAGACCTGCTATAATTTACTTCAATTAAGGGAAGTTACTACATGGGATAAGATGCTAGATGTATTCTTAGAACAGTTCTTCCCAACTTCTAAAGTTCTGGAGCTACAAGAAAATGTTAAGGAATTTGTGCAGGACGAGGATGAGACTTTACTTGATGCATGGGAGAGGCACAGCATATTACTAGCAAGATGTCCTAATCATGGTTTTGAAGAATGGCAGCAAATGCACTTTTTCTACAATGGATTGTTAGATCGGTGGAGGAACTTGTTGGATGCAGCTGCACTGATGAGAGAAGTTGCTTCACTAAAGAAAGGTCAAATAAGGTTGTGAGATGTGGTATTTTTCATGGACCTCATGAATCATCAGCTTGCCACCTGCTCGGGACTTCAAGAGACTATGCAGTGTGAAGCAAGTGAGAAACCAGTGAAGATGTGAACTACATGGGAAATAGGCAGCAGAATTATAACCACAACCGTCCCCAAAACAAAAATTTCTATCCAAATCAGAATCCTTAGTATCAGGAAAACACTTACCCACAAAAATAATCGTCCACCTTACCCACAAAATCAGTATCAAAATCAAAACCAATCCTACTACCAAAACCAATAGCCTAGAAACTTTCAACCTCAACAACAGCTGCAACAGAAGCCAGAAGGAGATGAGGTCAATCTGAAGGAACTGATGAACACAATTGTACCACAACAGCAAACCATTCAGCAACTGCAAGATTCAGTGAGAAATTTGGAAGTTCAAGTGGGTTAGGTTACTAGAGATACTTCAAATAGACAACAAGGAACCTTACAAAGTATGCCCGATCCTAATCCAAAATTGCAGGGCAAAACCAGCACATTAAGGTAAGCCTCTAATTATTTAAAACTGCTTGTTAATTTGCTTGCACTGAATTTTATTTAATTTTACGCTTATGTTTTTAATTAATTAGGTCACTTTAATTGTAATAGCATGTTATATTCATATGCTTAGTTTAATTATGTTAGGATTTCTCTATATATTTCCTAGCATGTTATAACTTTGGCATATGTTAAAAAAATAAATAAATAAAAAAATAAAATTAAAAAAAATGAAAAATATTATTATATATATGTATTTTATTTTATTTTTTGAGGAAAAGAGTTGTTCCAATATAATGTTGAGAAACAGCAATACAAATGCGGAGCCGAACTCTATAGATTACAAAAACCACCAGCAACAGCAAACTAGCTAACTGCAATAACACAACCAATTCAATTTAGCCAATTCCTTCACTATCACAGCATGAGGCAATAGCGAGTAATAGCAGCAGCGACCCAACTGAAAAAAATTGTAACTCAGAAAATTCAGTACCATTGCTCGATCCTTTCTTCTCCCGCCGCGCCACGCTTAGCCCATTGGTCTGCCAGGGAGTTCCTTTCCCTCAAAATGTGTTGAATCTTAACCTCTCCAGCGAATTTCAGTACTTCCAGAATAGGGGCCATGAAGCTGTGTAGTCTCCACGGAACCACCTGATCACATTCAGCGAGTCGCATTCAATAATTAATTTTTGGAGAGGAAAACCTTGATCACGCAAAATCGCCTTGCATACTCTGTTCAAAGCTATCAACTCGGCAACTGTGGAGTCAACATAGCCAATGTGATCCGAAAGAACAAAAATCACCCTCCCCTCTTCATCTCTTATAACACCTCCTATTCCTGCCGGTCCAGGATTCCCCAAAGACGACCTGTCCGTATTAATTTTCAACCATCCCTTCTCTGGGCGTTCCCACTCCAAACTACTTCGAGGGGTCCTCATCTGTGCCCTTTCCGCCTTGAGAAGGTTCCCGGGGAAGTTTTCAACAAGCCCGAACATGCTCAGATCAAAATCCTTCGATTCCAACTTCCACCACAGACCGACCCTCCATCTAATTTCCTCTAGTACCAAATTAACAGTGATCTGCTTCCCCCTTAAACACCAGTTCATGTCTCATCTTCCATATAGTCCATATTTTGGCCAAACCCACCAACCACCATGCCACCATGTTACCTCGTTTTAGATCCGAATCTTACCACCATGCTAGTAAAGCTTCAATCTGGCCTGGTATAACCCATTGAATACCAAACCACTCCACCCCACAGTACCAAATAGATTGAGCTACTTCACAACGGCAAAAAAGATGATTGACAGATTCTACTTCCTTCATACAGCATGGACAGAGGGCGTTCTCTTAGCATATTACAATATCAGCATATCTATTATGATATTAGATTAAAACATAATATGCTAGGATGGACTATTGTTTTCAATTAATTACTTTATTTTAATTCCATTTTTACTCGCATGTTCTTATTTGTAATTATTTATGTTATGTCATAGTATGCTTATTCGCTTTGGTTTTTAGTTTTGTTGATAAAATATGTTCGCCGCTTGTTTAATTTAATAATCTAAGTAGTGCATGTCATGAGATGCAAAAAGAAGTTGAAATGAACTCGATAATTGATGCTGAAAAAAGAAACTGATTTTATTGATAATGTTGTTAATTACAACATTGATGAAGGAAGGATTGAAATAAAATAAAATAAGAAATAAAATCAAATAAAATCATGATTTGAATCTATTCCATGTTATCTGATGAGAAAATTATTAGGATCGACTTGCGGGTGTTTCAATGGCAATGAATGTGTCTAGTTTCTCGCACAAATCATTCCAAGCTCCTTGGAATTCATTCATGTCATTGACATTTTTCCATTTATATTGAATCACATAATTGAGATCCTTATTGGCAATATCAAGTAGACGACGATACTCTCCAATGTGCACTCCTAGATCATTGTCTCTCCAGTGGACGTGGGTCATGAAGTCTTGCAGACTGTCTCTGCAGCTCCTGAGCAAATCAATCACTTCGCCATACCGAGCATCATTATCAACATACATTGAGCAACCGACCTGCAAAATCAATGGCACTATCTAGCGTTCGTTTCCCTCTTAGAGAGAAATGAAACAGATAATTTAGCTCATGTAGAAGTGCATCAAACTCTGTGGGATGGTGCCAGTTGGGACCTCGTCAGTAATGAATCGAAGAGCTCATTAGCCTAATTGTCATAAGTGATTTCAGCAGGGTAAGACATGATTAGTATATTAGAGTAGTTATTACTAAGTATTAAAAGTATAGTATTAATAAAATCAAAATCAGCAAAGCAAAAATCTATAAAAAAAGAAAAGAAGAATAGAAAGATTTTGTAAGCAGAGGAAATGCAAGAAAAGAATCTGAAAATGGAAAACGAAAACAAAAACTATAAAATGAGTGCAAAGTGTCCAGATGTGTGCATAGTGTGAATGTAAGTGAGTGTGAGTGAGCTATTGAATAAAAGAGGGAGTGTTTATACTGTAAAAGGAATGCTAAATCTAGGAAAGAATGATCCGGGAGATGGGGTATTGTTGAACGAAAAATTTTCTGAATTGCTAAAATTAGTAGATTGAATTAATCCTTCGTCTGACTGAGAATGAGCTTAAAAATTTGAGTCAAGAGACTGAGTTTCGGCGCCATATACACAGTGCGGCGCACAAACGAGCTCTAGAGCGCCAAGGGAGGCATCTTTTTGACTTATTAAAACCAATCGAGATCTCGGGCGCCAATTTGAGCGCTGTTTTAATTCCAAAAATTCGATCTGATCAGACCAGGCGCCGAACACATTCTATGGCGCCCAGAAGTGCCCCCGAGCGCCGTTGCAGCGACTGACCCGGCGGGTTTGGGTCTAAACCCAATTTTAATCGGGATTTAACACCCAAATCTGTCTCTTTCTCTCAATCGACGCATAACAGCTTCCATCTTTCCACTCCAAAACATTGCCTCGGCGCACACCTCACCACCATGTGCCACTTCCTTCCTTCTCTTCAAACATTAATTTTGTGCTTGCAATCCACTCCACATTGTTTAAACATCCACTCCAATGGCTATCTTCTCACTGTCTTCATCGTCCTAGAGCTCAAAGAACCCTAGTTTCTCACATTTGGGGATTTCTTGTTCCAAGTGCTTCAAATCTTCAATTGGGGTAAGAATAGCTATCCTAGTTCAATAATTCTTTCGGTGATTTGGTATTCATTATTGTTAGTATTTGTGTTGTTGAATAAATTTTGGGTTACGTAGAATGTGGGATTAAAAAGTGGTTTAAGTGTATAAATCTTATGAACAATATGGTAATAGAACATGTTTTCAAGCTTAACATCAAAAATTTCAGCTTGCTTGTCAAAATTTTAGAATTGCAGTGTTTTGGAAATTGAAACTACAGTTTTGGAGATTTTGAAATTTTGTACAAAAGTCATTAAAACAGCATGTTTAATCCTTTAAATTGATTTATGAATACTGTTAATTATGTTACTTTAATCTATATTAATGAATTCTTGTACTATAAAGTTTGAAAGTTCATGTTTTTCTAATTTATGAAAAAGATGCATTTTTATTATAAAAACTCTTGTTATAAGTTTTTAACTAAAAGCAAACTTTTGCAATTAAGAGAATAACCGAAATGCTCCTAATCATCATTTTGAATCATTAAAAATAAGGAACTAGTTTGCTGAATTAGTTAATTATTACGTTAAATCTGTAAATTTTTATTAAAAAGAGAGTTTTTATTAAAAATGTGATTTTTTTTTAATAAGCCTTAAGTTCTAAAAAGTGATTTTCTTGAATTTAAACAAGATTTAGAACTTATAGCTTTTGAAGTAAACATATTGGTCATTGAGTTATTTAAATCTCATATTCTAGGTTGATGTATATGTTTGCTTTGTACTATGCACTTAAGTTAAACCTTTGATTTAAACTTAAGTGTGAGGATGCGGAGCAATGCATATATTCGATACTAACCCAAAGTTTTTGTACAACCAGGTTCTCCAATAATGTATAATCCTTCAAATCTCCCTAAGAAGTCGGGTTTTAAATATATTCATATGCCCGAAGGGAGAATGAGGATTTATGATCCCAATTCACCGGATAGTGTTCCACCTCCTATTCCTAATGAACATATTCGTGACCATCGCAGACTCCGAACTAAAAATCTAAGTCAGATGGATCCTCCTCAGGGCTGAGGCGGTGGTTCCAAATCTAAGGGACTTCTTTCCTACTTCAGAAAGAGCAAGTCAAAGAGTGCGTCTACTTATGGACACAGTGCACCTGCTAATGAGATACAGGAGGTGACTCAACCTATTGTTAAGAAGGTGTCTGAGAAGTCACATGCTCCTACTAGGGCCGCTAGGGGAAAGGCAGCTGCTACTAGCACCTCAACCTCTAGATGTAGGAGAGGTAGATCTAGTTCATTGTCTATACGGGAGCCTATTTAGAAGGTTGGACATGAGACTGAGTATGAAGCAGAAATACAGCAGAGGGATGCCAAACGATACGATCCTCGGAGTCATGTCCCTGACCTGTAGGACATTAGAGAGGGGACATTTGATGCCTCAGTCTTCAGGAGTGCTCGTGCCTATGAGCTGTACAAAATGTTGCACAAGAAAAAAGTTATTCATGATAGGGGATTCACTGATCGTGATCTTCAGAATGCTCTACTCAGAGAGGCTATACAGTCCAGAGGCTGGGAGAGCTTCGTGGAGCATAGAGCTGGAGCCTACTCGAGGGAATTGACTAGGTTGTTCCTAGCCAATGCCGAAGAGACTGACTCATTGACCTTTGGGATTCGAGTTCCCTTCACTCCCAAGTTATTAATCAACTATATGGGGTTGTAGATGTGCAATATGGCAGAGATTTCTGGGGGCCTGTGTTCAGAGATGAGGACAGAGAGTATTTCAAACACATTATCTTGATATCTATGTTTGAGGAGCAGGAGGATGTCATCTATTATAGAGATGATATGCATAAAGTGAATGGCCAGGAGATGGATGCACCTCTCTACCAGCTCATCATGCTTTACAGATCAAAGATGTGTCCTTCGACTCACACATCTGGACCTACCGCGGTGGACCTCTATGTTTCTTATTGTATAAAGACTGGGAGCCCAGTCAACATTGGAGAGCAAATTTGTGGAGAGCTGAGGCAAGTGACTGGAACTTCAAAGCGGACATCATTGATGTTTCCTAGTTTGATCTGGCTCCTGTGCTCAAAGTCTGGAGTGGATATCAGTAGATTTGATCGGGATTTGGACATGAGGCCAGCAATCCCCTTTAAACCGATTTTCAAGAAACCAGGGACCAGATGTCAGGCGATGCTCGTTCCTCGAGAGCTGCCTAGACAGCTCTCACCCCATGAGCCATCGCATGCTGATAGTCAGGAGCACTCTGCAGCTCCTTGTCAGTCTACCAGAGGTACTAGAGCTAGTAGGGGACGAGGAAGGGGACGAGCTCAGTCACAGCAATCACAACAGCCTCAAGAGCCAGAATGGGCAAGGAATATTATGATGAACCGGCAGCACTTGATAAACACAGTGAATGAGCATGCTAGGATGGCAGCTCAGAGACACAACAGCATTGTTGATCAGGTGGCTAAGATCAGCGGAGCTCAAGCCTATCATTCTGCTCGACTAGAGTTCTTCATGTCTCAGACCTTGGGGCATAGATATGTTGCACCGTAGACGCCCTCTGAGAGCGATGATGATGAGGTTTATGATGGATCGGGGGATGAGCAGAATTCTGGTGAAGATGAGCAGAATTCTGGTGAAGATGGTGAAGATGATGAGGAAGCTAAGGATGTTGGATACAATGTAGATGATAATGAGGACGATGATGACCGGGACGACGACTCGGACTGATTTGTGTGTACTAGATAGGCTTAGTGCTTCTTAGGTTATATGTATTAGTTTAAGCCTAGAGTTGATGTACTTGGGAGATTGGTACTTGTTGCATTTTCTAGCTTTCGTTGCTTTGTTTTGATTTGGATTGTAATGTTGGAAGACTCTGTGCTACTATTTGCTAGTTATGTTTAGAATATTTGATGAATTGTTTATGCACTACTTGGATGTTCTTATCTTAGTTGTTATGGTGAGCATGTGTTAGTATATATTTATCTTTATTCTTTAGTTATGTTGTTTTGCATGTTTTAATTCCAATAAATTAGCTCTTACCTAAACCATATTAAACTGGAATGATTTAGGCTGTTAATCTGAGAATGAGAGAGTAGATAATCATGTTTAATTGGTGAAAGAAGTGGGATTAATGTTGTTGAATTGTTTGGAGGTATTGTATCTCATTTAGACTGAGCTGGAAGGAGAAAGATTTTGTGTTTGTGTCCAGGAGATACCACTCTCACTGAGTGGCGCCCAAAATCAGCCTGGAGCGCCACATCGGCGCCTGGGAAATAAATTTTCTCCCAGGAGGCGCCGCTTGTGCAGTGTGGCACCCAAATTCGGTCCTGAGCACCATTTTGGGGTTTTGCCTAAATTTGATATTTTTACCCAGATCAAATCATATTCAATTAATTTTAAAAGCTCTATGGGTCGGGTATTTAATCAAAATTCATATATTAACTGGTTGTTTCCCCTTAGGCTCCATTATTTGCCTCCTCTCCAGAACTTAGACTTTATCTCTTCTTTCCTTTTTCATCGATTGGTCTCCCATAACTCCTTTGTATCTGAAATTGTTTATCAAATTGGAGTTCTAAAAAGCTGTCTACCGGAATTTGCATTTCAGAGACTTTGTTCTATAATCTCTTCTGTCATTCACCTTGTTTTTCAAACCCTAGATATTATGGTCTAGTCTAAACTCTTTTAATTCTGTTTATGCACTATATCTTTAAACCCTTCGTAATGCACTTAAACTAAACTACTAGTTCAGTTCAAGTGTGAGGATGGAGGGAACCTCGTTAATGATCGCAGTCTGAAAATTATTCTTCGATTGATCTATTTAGTTTATTCAGTGCATAAACCATCTGTTTAGTACTTTATACAGGGTTGAGTTATCATAAAGAGTGAGGGTACATTTTGCTATAGTTGTTTGGCATTTTACTGTAAATTCTGCTTTGGAACATATGATGTTTTGCTTTTGGTGAAATTCTGAAATCTATTATAAATGAAATTATCCGTGCTTATTACAATGGCTGAAAATTAATGTTAAATGTTGCATTGTAAGCCTTTGATATTGTTATATGATTTCATGTCTTTGGAATTTCCCATGTGCACTAACAATCATATTTGCTTGAGTGATTGCTAAATAAATATATTAGAAGCAGGATATGCCAACAAAAAGAGCAAGATGACAGCCGTGATGATGAGGTGCAACTACAAAACTCTAAACATTCCAAGTGTGATCTTTTCATGTTTTAGGTTTACTAATTTGCATAGGATAATTTGGTAAGAGCTTAGTTATATTTTAATGCTTTCTTATGCTTTAGAATAAATCTGGCAAATGCTTAGGTTGGATATATTGAACATGTTAGATTAAACTGTGCTTTCACAGTGTGCTATTATGTACATTACCACATCACAGCCAATCTTGAGAAAATTTAAATAAGTCTAACTGTTCTGCTTAGATTTGATTTTACAACCCAAAAAGCATTATGATTCTTAGTTTAAAGTTTTAGACCTTGTTAAAATGTCATGATGGCTGTTCGAATTTTGGTGATAATTCTATTTACTTTGCAGAAAGTTTATGACTACTCAGACTGGTTTTCTTGCAATGTGGAGAGTTATAATTATTTTTATATGAATATGCTCGTTCCATGTATCCTTAAAATCTTAATTACAATAAAGTCAGAGTAAAGCCCTTTTTTTTCTAAAGAAAAAAACAGCAATTAAATCTTGCAAAAAGAAAGAGAAAGAAAAGAAAATCGGAAAATGCAAGATCAAAAAAAAAATCTGGATTAAAGGGGTATTAAACAGAATATTTATAAACTCTAGACTATATGACTGGCACATACTCTTTGACATGAGTAGCTTGTGGAATTCAACCGTCTACAACTTAGCCAAAGTGTCTTTGAGTAATTGTGAAACCGAGTTGCTATGTGTGATTGATCTGCTTTTTGTACTGAAAGTGTTTTGGATACCTGGTTTTGACGGTTGGCGTATGACAGTTTAGTTCGCTCTAATACATTAAACTTTTGAATCTTTTTAGCTCATTGCGTTGTTGAAATCTATGATTTGACGGAACTATAGTGACTTCATCTTTATTATCTTGATTGTCATGTTGATGTGTTAATTGATTTCGTGGCTCAATGGACGAGCAATATTTAAGTGTGAGGATGATGCACCATGTGAAACCACACTTAAATGAACTTAATTTGAACTAAAATATGTCCAAATTGCATGCATTTTACCTTATTTACTTGCTTTTTAGGTTTTATATCGTGTTGTTTATGTTTCTTAGCTATCATGGTTAGATTTAGCTTAGTCGGGTTGAATCTACCATGTTTTTTGAATTTTAATAAGACATTGGCAAACCTAATGCAATGCAATGTTATTTCAGATATTTAAATGATGAAAATCGATGTTTGGAAGCTGTATTTTAGAAAATCCCGAATATTTGATGCTGAAATCTGCCCAGGAGGCGCGGATCAACATAGCGGCACCCAATCAAGTTTCGGAGCACCAATGCACGCGCCGGATTCAGACTTAGAAGCACCACACAGGAAGCGCCACATCAATTTGGTGGCGCCTGGAAGGCTTCCCAAGCATCGTTTGGTGCACCACAGTCGCGGTGGGCAATTTTTCAACCTCCCGAACACGGTTTTAAAGCCTTTTTTCAGTCATTTTCATCAGACAGAGGCAGACTCATAATACT
Source organism: Hygrophila difformis (assembly GCA_030278955.1). Lineage (NCBI taxonomy): Eukaryota > Viridiplantae > Streptophyta > Magnoliopsida > Lamiales > Acanthaceae > Hygrophila > Hygrophila difformis. Next base: position 53,039,394 of record JAOANR010000008.1, read on the forward strand.
TGACAGAAAACATCTCTGCACTTGGGAGAAGAAGGCCAAAACACCGAATCATGCCGGAGGATTTGAGCAAAACGTCTTTCTGATCGTGTTCTTCGCATTCTAGGTGTTCTGTTGCTTTTTCTTGCTTTGTAATGTCTAGGATTTGCCTTTAAATGTAATTTCCTACTATTTTTCTATTTGTAGACGGATTTCTATGTTGTTCGTGTTAGAAGTGTTCTAGAACGGGAGTTCAGAATTACTTTGAAGTACGAATTATTGCTATTATGGAAGTATCAATATGCTCTATGTTTAAATTGTCGTGTTTACTCTGTTCTGCATAATATGAATGTTGGAATCTAATCTGTATGATCTCTGCTTTGCTAAATCGGGAGATAAAAAGTAGAAATTATATTTTAGTACCGGTCTTGGGAATAAATCACATTATAAGTGGATTCTGGCATGTACACGCTGATTTGGGAAATGAAATGTGTCATATGATCACTATAGGAAAATTTATATGCTTGGGAAAGACTCAAATTTATGCCTAGACTGATGATTGCAGAATGTTAGATGCGATAATTTGCTTTCATGAAGCCTGTTTTTTACAAATTATGAAAGTTAGGAAATTGTCATATTTTTAATCTTTATAAAATTATTAATTCTGCTGAAATTGATCTTTTTAGACATTGTGAAATCATTACAAGCGTATTTTATTTTTATTTTTATTATTTTAAATTTTTAACTTGCTTTATTTTTAAATTTAATGCTACTATTTTTAATTTAATCATCATTAGAATTAGACAAACTCTTTTTAAAATATAATATATATTAATAAACTTAAAACAGTTAAAAGATTCTCCAGAATGAATTAATATTCTGAAATTCCCTTGGGTTCGATTCGGTTATTCACCGGTATTTATTACTTGATGACAACCATGCACTTGTGGTTTAAAAATGAGTAGTGAAAATTATTCATCAAGTTTTTGAATTAGAATTTATTGTAGTTGATGGATTTAAAATTACCTCATCATTTGCTTTTTACACTTCTTACTCCATTTCTTTCTCATTCACATCTTCTATCTTTTCCTTTGGAGTAACCTCCTTTGGACCTTCGTATTCTTTGCCACTTCTCATAGTTATCGCACTAACATTCCATGGATTCATATGTGTTTGAGCATGCAACTTTCCCTTCTCTTTTTGTTTCATGTCTCGCACCTCATTCGCCACTTGAAATACTTGATCCTCAAAATTATTGATGCTTGTTTTAGTCTCCTGCTGAAACTGCAACACATTAGAGACCATAGCCTTAACCATATCGTGTAATGAATTACATGGGAAAGGGAGTTTGGGAAAGAGAGCTTGTTGGGCTGCCCTTTGTTATGGTGGTTGTGGAGTTGTCTGAAAACCCGACGGCTACTGTTGGAAACTAGCCTATTGATCACCATATCTCAATTCAGGATGGTCGCACGATCCTAGATTATAAGTATTAGAGAATGGATAATATGGTATCCTTGGCCCAAAATCTACAACATTCACATCCACTTCCTCCGCTAACGTAGGACATGCATCAATTGGATGCTCAGTGTTTGAAAAGATTCCCTACAGCAAGTTTGCGAACAAATGATATCAACTCAATTAATTGTTGCTGTAAAGAATTTACCTCACTGGCTTCTTTCACTGAAGCAGTCTTCCTTGGTCTAAATTACAGTGAGTTCATTGCCATGTCGTTCAACAATTCCCAGGCCTCATTTGGTGTTTTGTTCATAAGTGTGCCTCCACTTGCAACATCTATACTCATCATATCAATGGAAGTCAAACCTTCATAAAAATATTGAATTAGCAATTGCTAAAATATTTGGTGTTAAGGACACCTAATAATAAGCTTATAAAACTCATTCTCGTATTCAAATAAAGACTTCACTGAAGCTTGTTTAATGCCACATATTTCTTTCCTTAGGTTTGCAGCCCGAGAAGCAGGAAAGTATTTCTCAAAAATTTGTGCTTCATGCCGGTCCAAGTGGGACACTCCCAACTGAAAGGTTGAACAACCAATCCTTTGCAGTATCCTTCAAGGAAAATGGAAAAGCCCTTAACTTGACTTGATCTACTGGCAGCTTCATGCTCATATACACCATATCAAACTCCTGCAAGTGTTTGTGTGGTTCCTCCCCAGGAAAACCATGAAAAGAAGGCAAAAGGTGTATTAGTCCAGACTTTAATTCAAACGTCTTATTATCGAATAAGGTAGGAAATGTAATGTAAAGAGGCTACTGAGCAAAATTAGGGGTTGTTGGCTCTCTTAGTGTTCTCTATTGTGCCATAGTTGCTTGAGGAATTTCAGTTTCTTCTTCTAGTTCCTTGCTCTCTCCTCAGAATTTGATAAACTTGATCTTTTGCTATTTAAAGTGCTAAACTGAGCAAATGTGACAAAACAACTGCTCTTTCCTCTTCTTTGCTCCCTGACCTCCTTTCTCAAACGACATGCGGTCCTATCATATTCTACAACAAAATTAAACTCACCACCACGACATGTTCGAGGTATTAACTATGAATAGGAAATAAATAATAGATAAACATATATATATGTAATAAAATAAGTAAAGTATAAAAAAATCCTTTTTAGGCGAATTCCCCGGCAACAGCGTCGAAATTGCTAGCTCGTCGCACAACTATAAAATAAATTCCAGTCCTACATCATTAAAAATGTATGCAATATATTGTAAGTATGGTCGTCTCCATAGTGATGCTCAAAGAATTAAATTCAATTACTTGGTTATTTGTAGCTTATATATATAAATAGGGTTAATAATAATTTTAGGCCATGACAAGGAGTCATTTCCACTTTTAGGCTATAATAAGTTTGAATTATAATTTTCCGCCATTACAAACCTAGAAGATGGCAAGTGCGATCCTCGGATGCACTGAGGGACGAGAGAACTTATGCCGATGTAACGAGAGGAGGGAGGGTAAGGTTTTCAAATGGGAGTAATAGTAGGGATAAGAATCAAGCTGGAGGTAGTGGATAGGGATATGGTCTGGAGTGATAAGTTGGCTGCGGTCGAAATCAGAAAATTTGAGATGCTGACGGCTTTCTAAGATTGGCTGTTCAGGGAGTATAAGAATTGCGAGGAGGTGAAATATGTTCAGGGGCTTTATAGATCGAGTGGAATTGGTGGATTTGCCATTGAAGGGGGCAGTTTAATTGGTATGGAAGGGGCGGTAGGGCGACCAGTAGACTCGACAGATTCCTATTGTTCAAAATTGGTTGTGTTTAGAGGGGGCAGTAGTGCAAAGGAGATGCAATACGGTTCTATGAGAACATTATCCGGTGTGCATGTTGGTGGGGGGGAAAGGAATGGGGTCCGAAGCCTTTTCGATTGTATAACTATTGGATGGACGAAGTGGGATTTTCGGAACTGGTGAAGGCGGCGTTGGGAGGAAATCGACATCATAGGGGTTGCAGGCTGGTGGGGAAACTTAGAGCTTTAAAGGGAAGCATCAGGAGCTGGAATTGCTATAGTGCAGAAGGTTTAGAGAGTGAGGAGCTACGAGAGGCTTGGGTCAGCAAGCATTGAGAACTAAAAAGGCTGATGTGGCTGAAGAAAGACGGTGGCACCAAAATTCAAGGACTAGGTGCATCAAAGAGGGGGTTCTTAACACTAAGTTTTTCCATGCTGTCACGGCGATCAACAGGCGGAGAAATCATATTGGAGCTATTAACGTTGGGGACGCTGTCATCGAAGAACCAAGGCTCACTAAGGAAGAAGCGGTATTATTTTTTCAAGCCATGTTCGCCAGGCCTGAGAAGGAATATTTCATGTGGAGAATATAGGAATGCTATCCGTGAGTGAGATGGAAAAGGAATGGCTGGTTAGAAGGTTTGAGGAAGAAGAAGTTCGGGCGGTCATATGGGGGTGTGATGGCAATAGAGCGCGGGGGCCGGATGGTTTCAATTTAGGTTTTTTAAAGAAATATTGGGAGATCGTTAAACGATAGGTGATGGAGGTTTTTAGGGGTTTGGAGGAGAAGGTTACACTACCGAGAGGTATTGGAAACTCGTTTATCACGTTAATTCAAAAGGTTGAAAATCCAAAAATGTTTGGGGAGTTTAGGCCAATTTCGTTAGTGGGTAGTGTGTATAAAATAGTAGCGAAGGTGTTGGCTAATAGATTGAAGGAAGTGTTGGATGGGGTTGCTGGTACTACACAAAAACCTTTCATGAAGGGTGGAAAAATCTTGGATGGTGTCTTGATTGCAGACGAAAATATAAGTTCTACTCAAATGTCTGGGCGGAGGGGCTTTGTGATTAAATTAGATTTTGTGAAGGCATATGATAACATCTCATGGGAGGCTCTCTTTAGAGTTTTAAAGGTGATGCATTTCGAGACAAAGTAGATCAGGTGGACTAAACGCTACTGTAATACCCGATAATTTTGCTACATAAAACAAATAATTAAATAAATAAATAATAAATAAATAATAAATAAATACACTAAATAAATAAAGAGAAAAAGAAATGAGAAATAAAGTCTAGACTAAAAAGGAATTAAAGTTCCAATACTCAAGACAATTTAATCGAATAAATTGTACACCGAAACCCGACACCAATGAACTCAAGAATTCGAGTCTAAAAATGCAATTAGACCCGAATAAAATTTAGATAGGAAGTAGGAACCCGAAGATACCCCGAAAATCCGAATCCGAGAACATAGAGGGATAGAAGTCCGAAAGAGAGGAGGAAAAGCACGACGGATCGCACGACCCGCCCGGACCGAAGTCCAGGCGGCAGCCGCGCGGTGGCCGCGCGGTCAATGGCTAGAAGGCGCGCCACGGCCGCGCCAGCGAACAGATTCGCTTGTTGCGAGATTCACTCGCCCGAATCCGCATTTTCCGACTTCAGTTGTATTCCTTTCGGCTCAAGACTCACCAAGGCCGACCTTGGACGTCCCTAGGTCGTGCCTATCTATAAATAAGACCTCTTGTCAGCCCCGAACATTTTCCAAAACCCTACAATTCTCTATACGTTCGAAAAACCCTAATTCCGGAGTCGTCGGAGGCACGAAACCAAGGCGGGGACTGTTTGGACGAAAATTGGGAGATCTCCAACGTTGTGGTAAGTCCTGATCCGAAGCTTATTCCATATACAATCCGAAAACGGATTCTAACTTCATTCTTTTTCTTCTCTACACCCCGAATCGGATCTAGAACGAAGAACCCGACGAACGGAAAGGATAAACGGTGGACTGGAAGCCACGCCTCCGAATCGACGATCCCGGACACCCAACAATCAGTAAGTTAATCTTACTATGGTTTGGGAGAATTTAAAATACACTTGATCTAACGATTTAAACCAAGAACGTAAAATCTGTCAAAACGAAATCTTTAACGGCGCAGCGTTTTTGCTTTATTTTTCCGAACCCATAAACTTGTTCAAACGAGAAAACTTAAAACATGAAAAACGTTCCTAAGACATTAATCTAGCTACTATAAAAGTTTCATAATTTTTGTTATGATTTGATATCTGAATTCGTTCTCAACCCGAACTGCATTGAATTTGAATCTTGAAATCTAGATAGAACTTAGGTTCGAACTTGATGACGTTTTTGACTAGGGTTCTAGGCTGAATTAGATCTTTAGCCGAACATGGAAGTTGTAGATAATTGTCCTAAGAAGGTCTCTGTAAAATTTCGTTAAATTTGGAGTTGATTTGCTATGGTAGATCTCGAAATCTTGAAACTGCTGTACATGAAATTCGGACAGATTATTACCCTGTTAGAAATTGACGTTTTTCTATTACTTCCGTACCTCGGATTGAAAAACTTAAAACATGAAAGTCGTTCAGCTATGTGTTTTCGAGTCACTGGTTAAATTTCAGAATTTTTGGAATAAAACTCGATTTTAAATGAATTTTGAAGTAAACTGTGGTTGACCGAGTCAAATCTTGAATTCTTGTTGAAATGGTGAAACTAGCCTGTAAGGTTTAAACGAGTAGAAGACTCTTTGAAATAAATACGTGAAATCTAAAATTTAGGAAATCCCCTCTACGAACTTGATCTTTTAAAATTAGGGGGCGAGTGCTCTGCAGGGTGCCCTCCTAACGATTCACTTCGTGCCTTTATGGACGATGGTGACCTGCGTGAAATTTTTGAGATATGTTGCCAAAACGGCATGAGATATATGGCTTACACTCTCGTGAATATCCATATGGGTTTCCCGAGGCTCCGAAGTGGTACTGGGTATGGCAGATACGGCTGCGGCCGCCGGCTTCCGGCTAAATTTGACGAGATTGCAATGCAATCGTGAAATACTTGAAATACTAAATCTTGGGAGTAATGGGGATAGTTAAATATTTATTTAATGTCCTTTTAAATTATTAAATGCTTTATTTAAATTAATTATGGCTTTTATTTAAATTATGCTAAATGTATTATTGAATAGTGCCATGAATTAATTATGCAAATTGGTTAGACAACTAAATTGGATTATTTATGATTTATTTTCATGCTTCTATTCAAACATTAATTAATGGCTTTTAAACTCCACGACCATGTCTGTATTAACTTACTCAGCAAGTTGTGCTGACCAAACCATTTATTTCCTTTTTCTTTACAGAGTATGTGGAATGAACATTAGCACGTTCATGCATGGGGGAAACTATATTTTTGGAAAACTTTTATAATTAAATTCTTGCATTAGACTATAGTATAAACGGGCCTGTTTAACCCGTGTTTTGGCCATGTTGGCCCTATTTACATTTTCCGCTGCAAAAACTTATACTCTGATATTGTTTTCCGCTGCAAAAACTTATACTCTGATATTGTTTTCCGCTGCATTATGATATTATTTTCAAAATTATATTGTATGGGCTGTTTTGAATGCTTTTAAATACTTTTAAATTCTGCAATACCTAGCCTTGCATCTCTTTAGTAAGCTCGGAGAAACCGTGTCTTGCTAGGGAGGTGTGGCGGTGACATTCCGACCTGGGTGACCAAAAACCGGGGTGTTACAAGTTGGTATCAGAGCCCGGCTATTTTTAAACTATTATTTTTTAAAAAAAAAACCATTATTATTTTTAAACTATTATTATTATTATTATTTTAAGTGTGCACTAGCATTTTGGCTATTATTTTAAATTTTTAAAGTATTATTTCCTTGGAATAAATTTTTATTTTTAAACCCATGGAAAATAGAAAAAAATATATATATACAGTGCTTGAATTATTTTGGGGGGAATTATCATTTGCATTTGCATATTGCATTTCCTTTATTAGAGAACTTAGAATCTTAGCGAATTTTAACTGAGAATCTTGGCGAATTTTAACTGAGAATCTTGGCGAATTTTAACTTAGAATCTTGGCGAATTTTAACCTAGATCTTTTGCTTGCGCTAGATGGCTAGTCAAGACATGATGAACTTGATGATCAAAATGATGAACGCTCACTTCGATTCCCAACAAACCATAGAACAAATGAAACACTGTATAGCTCACTTGGAGGCAAATCTGCACCACATGGGCAACTTAAGAGAGATGGACCACCACCGCATAAATCAACTCGAACGCCATGTCCAAACCCTCACTACACAAAACCTAATATTGAAGGAACACGTTGATGTTCACGGGGAGGACTTGAACACATCTTTGACGATCTATTGCCGCCAAGTTCAGAGGAGGAAGACCCGGAGGAGGATCCCGCTACCTCACCGGAGGACGTCATGAGACGCTAGGGATTCTATTTATAGTAGATACTATTTTGCTAGGAAAATATTTCTACTTTTGTATACCTTCTCACTTGTACTAAAAATTTCATTTAAGGAAATAAAATGCCCGATTTATTTATTTATAAAAAAATCAAAATAAAATAAAATAAAACCCAGAAGCGTACAACGCTTCTTAGTTCAATCGAGCACCATGTGCGAAATTACAAACACACACATATAAAATTTGTTTAGACTATATGTTAATTCCACAAGTCCTAATCCACACTATTTGTAACAGAATGGCACCTAGAGGAAGAGCAAGAACTCAGCCCGCTCTCCAAGACACTACTGAAGTGCCACCCCATGTCACCAAACCTGTAGAGGAACAACCCCAAGGTGCGCAGGACGCCCCCGCACCGAACAATGTGGGCAATCGTCTTCGGACGTTAGAGGAAATCCTGATTGCGCTAGGGAACGCGCAAGTCAATCAGGGTCAAGCTGCGGCGGTACCTCCGTCCCAAGCTCGCCCTAACTACCTGGCTATGGTGAATCCTTACCAGCCACCCCACTACGCTGGTGAGGAGGATCCAGCAAAACTGGAAGAATGGATCCGGACTTTTGACAAGCTTCTGGGGGCGGTCAAGTGTCCGGAGGGAGAAAGAGTGCACGTCGCTTCGTACTACTTGGAAGGCGAAGCGGACGACTGGTGGCAGGCTACTCAAGCGAAACTGCAAGAAGATGAAGAGCCCTACTCGTGGGCAAAAATGATGGAGCTGCTCAGGGATAGGTTCTATCCCTTGAGTACTAAAGCAGCGATGTACGAGGAGTTTCTGTCGCTGAGACAAGGAAGTCGGACTGTGCAAGAGTACTACACTCGGTTTAAGGAGCTTGTGAGATTCGCACCAAGATTAGTACCCACGGACGCGGAGAAAGCTCAGAAATTTGAAATGGGACTGAACCTGGCAGTGCGCGAGGTGATCACAGGGGTACACTACCCTGACCTGCAAGCAGTGTACGACCGCGCTGTGGCAGTGGCGCGAGTACAGCAACTGAAAAGGAGAGTGAGTGGGGAGTCCAGCCGGGGTCCCCAAGACAAGAGGAACAAGGACGCGAGAGGTGAGAATAATGCGGGAAGGAACGAGCAGCGTCGAGGGTCGAATAGGCCACAGCAAACTAACAATGGAAGGAGGGTTAACCAAGAAGAACCGGTACCACCCTGTCCGAGGTGTGGGCTACCTCATCTGACGAGGGGATGCCCTCAACAAGGATTATGCTTTCGGTGTGGACGCATGGGCCACATACGTCGGGAGTGCCGAACTAGGTTAGAGAACATAACGAAAAGGGACGACTTGGTCACGGGGCAGGGGCAGCCTCAAAATCAAAACGGACAGAACAACAACAATCAGGGGTACAGACCCCCTCAAAATCAATTTAGGCAACAGAATCAGAATCAGAACCAACGTCCTCAACCACCTCAGAATCAAAATCAACAGCAAGATCAGCAGCCGAATCCGAATCAGCAAGGCAACCAAGGACGCCCTGTGGGAAGGCTTAACGTGGTTAACCAAGCGGACGTGCCTGCACAAGTAGAAGTGATGGCAGGTACATTTTATGTCTTGAATACACCCCTTAGATTTTTATTTGATTCTGGAGCTAGTTGCTCAATCATAGCATCAAGAATAGTGCCTGAGCTAGATCTACCTAAGTGCGAGATGATTAGCTTAGGAATTCAATTGCCTTCAGGAGAAGTAGTATCTTGCTCTAAACGATATAACGGAATTCCTATAGTGATCAAGAACGTAGAATTCTTCGCAAACTTAGTAGAATTTAACTTAAGGGACTTTGACATTATACTTGGGATGGACTGGTTATCCCAATATAAAGCGGTGATCGAATGCCAGAAGCAAAAGATCAGCCTGTCAAAAAGTAGGGGAAAGAGAGTTATCTTTTACTCTCAGCCCCCTAAAAGGAGCAACAAAATCGTTAGTGCCCTCAAACTAAGTAACTTGATGCGTAAGGGGTATAGATTATATGCGTGCTACGTTCATAACCTTGAGGCGGAAGAGAACAAGGTTGACAGCATTCCAGTGGTAAGAGAATACCGGGACGTGTTTCCTGAAGACGTCTCGGGCATGCCACCTGAGCGAGATCTTGAATTCACTATAGATCTCATTCCGGGAACCGAGCCTGTCTCAAAAGCTCCATACCGGATGGCACCATTGGAAATGAAGGAGTTAAAGGAACAACTCGAAGAGCTGTTAGGAAAAGGATACATAAGACCGAGTACTTCCCCCTGGGGAGCACCGGTTTTATTCGTCAAGAAGAAAGACGGAGGATTGCGTCTTTGCATAGATTATCAGGGACTGAACCAAGTGACGATTAAGAATAAGTACCCATTGCCGAGAATTGAGGATCTATTTGATCAACTGAAGGGAGCTTCAGTATTCTCGAAGATCGACTTGCGATCTGGGTATCACCAATTGAGGATCGCCGAGAAAGACATTCCGAAGACGGCGTTTCGAACTCGATATGGCCACTACGAGTTCACAGTGTTATCCTTTGGATTAACAAATGCTCCAACAATGTTCATAAATCTCATGAACAATGTGTTTAGAGAATTGTTAGATCAGTGCGTCGTAGTGTTCATCGATGACATCCTGATCTACTCAAAGAGTGAGGAGGAGCATGCCCAACACTTACATCAAGTGTTAGGAATCTTGCGAAAGAACCAACTATACGGCAAGTTGTCCAAATGCGATTTTTGGTTGAAGGAGGTAGCATTTCTTGGACACATAGTATCCGCTGATGGAGTCTCAGTGGATCCGGCGAAAGTTTCTGCCGTAACCGAATGGGCAGCGCCGACAAGTCCAACGGAAATAAGGAGTTTCCCTGGATTGGCTGGATACTATAGACGTTTCGTGAAGGATTTTATAAAAATCGCACATCCTTTAACCCAGCTACTGAAGAAAGGAGTCAAATACGAGTGGACAGAGGCGTGTGAGAATGCGTTTCAAGAATTGAAGAAACGACTTACAACGACACCCGTATTGATGCTACCATCAGAGAATGGTGACTTTGAAGTTTATAGCGATGCTTCGAAGGAAGGTTTAGGTTGTGTCTTGATGCAAGACTCAAGGGTCATTGCTTATGCATCACGCCAACTGAAACCTCACGAAGAGAATTACCCGACACACGACCTGGTGTTGGCAGCGGTCGTATTCGCTCTAAAGATATGGAGACACTATCTCTATGGGCGAAAGTGTCGAATGTTCACCAACCACAAGAGTTTGAAGTATATATTCACTCAGAAGGAGTTGAATCTAAGACAGCGAAGGTGGTTGGAACTCATCAAAGATTATGATTTGGAGATATCTTACCACGGGGGGAAGGCGAACGTGGTAGCCGATGCCCTAAGTCGGAAGACCCAACATGTGACAAACTCGTTGGTGATTCCGCCGGCATTGTATATGGACCTGGTGAGATTGGATTTGGAACTCGTGCATCCGGGCACAATGAGTGGAGTAATCAACGCGATGGTCGTAGAGACTCCAATATTGGACGAGATTCGACTCGCTCAACCGGGCGATGCGAAACTCGAGAAGATAAAGGGGTATATTGCCGAGGGAAAGGCAATAGGATTTGCTATCCATGAAGATGGAAGCATCCGATTTAAAGGGAGATGGTGCGTGCCCCAGAAGTGTGCCGAGTTGAAGCAAAGGTTGATGGAAGAAGGACATAACACGCCATATTCCGTGCATCCCGGAGGTGACAAACTTTACAAAGATCTGAAGAAGATCTATTATGGCCGGGAATGAAGAAGGAAGTGGCAAACTTCGTGGCGAAATGCCTCACCTGCCAAAGGGTCAAGGCAGTGAGACATAAATCCTTAGGGTTGATGCAACCACTAGACATTCCAAGTTGGAAGTGGGATAGCATTTCGATGGACTTTGTCTCAGGATTACCCCGATCACCTAAAGGCATGAACAAGATTTGGGTGATTGTAGATAGGCTAACGAAAACGGCCTTATTCATCCCAATGAAGGACACGTGGACTATGGACCAATTGGCCCGAGCCTACGTTGATAATGTGGTACGAAGACATGGAGTACCACATGACATCATTTCCGACAGAGACAGTAGATTTGTCTCTCATTTTTGGATGGAATTACAAAAAGCTCTCGGTACTCAAATTAAAATGAGCACCGCATTCCACCCGATGGCGGATGGACAAACCGAGAGAACGATCCAAACACTAGAAGACATGCTGAGAGCATGTGTGTTGGAATTTAAGGGAAATTGGGAATCTCATTTACCCTTAATTGAGTTTTCCTATAACAATAGCTACCATGCTAGCATTGGCATGGCACCTTTCGAGGCGTTGTATGGACGAAAGTGCCGAAGCCCGTTGAGCTGGGAAGAAAATGATAAGTTGGTGGTAGTCGGACCACAACTTGTCGAAGAAATGGCTCAACAAATAAAGGTAATTCAAGGGAAAATGAAAGCCGCTCAAGACCGTCAAAAGGGTTATGCTGACGTGAGACGACGAGACCTAGAATTTCAAGTGGGAGATAGGGTCATGCTAAAGATATCACCCATGAAGGGGGTGATTCGCTTTGGCAAACGAGGGAAGTTGAGTCCTCGATACATAGGACCTTACGAGATTTTAGAACGAGTCGGAAATTTGGCCTACCGACTGGCTTTACCGCCACAATTAGACCGAGTTCATAATGTCTTCCATGTCTCGCAACTAAAGAAATATGTGTCGGACCCGATACATATACTTCAACCGGAAATGATCGAGCTCGATGAGGATCTCACTTACGAAGAAGTCCCAGTGCGAATTCTAGACGTTAAGGAGCGAGTAATGAGAAATAAGACCGTCAAGATGGTCAAGGTTCTTTGGTCAAACCATGAAAGTGAGACAGCAACTTGGGAATTGGAATCCGACATGAGAGAGCGATACCCGACACTGTTCCAAACCGACGAAGGCACAGTTATGGGGACATAACTGTAATCTTAAGGGGGAGAGGATGTCATACCCGTTTTTTTCGTGTTTCGTGCATCTTTTGTAAACAAACAAACAAATTCAAATTGTTTTGAACTACGTTATGGCTTGATCCCTTCATAGGGTACGTAGGCAGCTTGGAAGTTTCAATTCTAAGTTCAGTCACAAAATGATAAAACAAACAAAAGTCCTTAGCACGAGAAAAGCCGAAACACAACTTCGAGAACGAAGTTGATTCTTAAGGAGGGTAGACTGTAATACCCGAGAATTTTGCAACATAAAACAAATAATTAAATAAATAAATAATAAATAAATAAATACACTAAATAAATAAAGAGAAAAAGAAATGAGAAATGAAGTCTAGACTAAAAAGGAATTAAAGTTCCAATACTCAAGACAATTTAATCGAATAAATTGTACACCGAAACCCGACACCAATGAACTCAAGAATTCGAGTCTAAACATGCATTTAGACCCGAATAAAATTTAGATAGGAAGTAGGAACCCGAAGATACCCCGAAAATCCGAATCCGAGAACATAGAGGGATAGAAGTCCGAAAGAGAGGAGGAAAAGCACGACGGATCGCACGACCCGCCCGGACCGAAGTCCAGGCGGCAGCCGCGCGGTGGCTGCGCGGTCAATGGCTAGAAGGCGCGCCACGGCCGCGCCAGCGAACAGATTCGCTTGTTGCGAGATTCACTCGCCTGAATCCGGATTTTCCGACTTCGGTTGTATTCCTTTCGGCTCAAGACTCACCAAGGCCGACCTTGGACGTCCCTAGGTCGTGCCTATCTATAAATAAGGCCTCTTGTCAGCCCTGAACATTTTCCAAAACCCTACAATTCTCTAAACGTTCAAAAAACCCTAATTCCGGAGTCGTCGGAGGCACGAAACCAAGGCGAGGACTGTTTGGACGAAAATCGGGAGATCTCCAACGTTGTGGTAAGTCCTGATCCGAAGCTTATTCCATATACAATCCGAAAACGGATTCTAACTTCAATCTTTTTCTTCTCTACACCCCGAATCGGATCTAGAACGAAGAACCCGACGAACGGAGAGGATAAACGAGGGACTGGAAGCCACGCCTCCGAATCGACGATCCCGGACGCCCAACAATCAGTAAGTTAATCTTACTATGGTTTGGGATAATTTAAAATACACTTGATCTAACGATTTAAACCAAGAACGTAAAATCTGTCAAAACGAAATCTTTAACGGCGCAGCGTTTTTGCTTGATTTTTCCGAACCCATAAACCTGTTCAAACGAGAAAACTTAAAACATGAAAAACGTTTCTAAGACATTATTCTAGCTACTGTAAAAATTTCATAATTTTTCGTTATGATTTGTTATCTGAATTCGTTCTCAACCCGAACTGCATTGAATTTGAATCTTGATATCTGGACAGAACTTAGGTTCGAACTTGATGACGTTTTTGACTAGGGTTCTAGGCCGAATTAGATCTTTAGCCGAACATGGAAGTTGTAGATAATTGTCTTAAGAAGGTCTCTGTAAAATTTCGTTAAATTTGGAGTTGATGTGCTATGGTAGATCTTGAAATATTGAAACTCCTGTACATGAAATTCGGACAGATTATTACCCTGTTAGAAATTGACGTTTTTCTATTACTTCCGTATCTCGGATTGAAAAACTTAAAACATAAAAGTCGTTCATCTATGTGATTTCGAGTCACTGGTTAAATTTCAGAATTTTTGGATTAAAACTCGATTTTAAATGAATTTTGAAGTAAACTGTGGTTGACCGAGTCAAATCTTGAAGTCTTGTTGAAATGGTGAAACTAGCCTGTAAGGTTTAAACGAGTAGAAGACTCTTTGAAATAAATACGTGAAATCTGAAATTTAGGAAATCCCCTTTACAAACTTGATCTTTTAAAATTAGGGGGCGAGTGTTCTGCAGGGTGCCCTCCTAACGATTCACTTCGTGCCTTTATGGACGATGGTGACTTGCGTGAAATTTTTGAGATATTTTGCCAAAACGGCATGAGATATATGGCCTACACTCTCGTGAATATCCATATGGGTTTCCCGAGGCTCCAGAGTGGTACTGGGTATGGCAGATACGGCTGCGGCCGCCGGCTTCCGGCTAAATTTGACGAGATTGCAATGCAATCGTGAAATACTTGAAATACTAAATCTTGGGAGTAATGGGGATAGTTAAATATTTATTTATTTTCCTTTTAAATTATTAAATGCTTTATTTAAATTAATTATGGCTTTTATTTAAATTATGCTAAATGTATTATTGATTAGTGCCATGAATTAATTATGCAAATTGGTTAGACAACTAAATTGGATTATTTATTATTTATTTTCATGCTTCTATTCAAACATTATTAATGGCTTTTAAACTCCACGACCATATCTGTATTAACTTACTCAGCAAGTTGTGCTGACCAAACCATTTATTTCCTTTTTCTTTACAGAGTATGTTGAATGAACATGAGCACGTTCATGCATGGGGGAAACTATATTTTTGGAAAACTTTTATAATTAAATTCTTGCATTAGACTATAGTATAAACGGGCCTGTTTAACCCATGTTTTGGCCATGTTGGCCCTATTTACATTTTCCGCTGCAAAAACTTATACTCTGATATTGTTTTCCGCTGCATTATGATATTATTTTCAAAATTATATTGTATGGGCTGTTTTGAATGCTTTTAAATACTTTTAAATTCTGCAATACCTAGCCTTGCATCTCTTTAGTAAGCTCGGAGAAACCGTGTCTTGCTAGGGAGGTGTGGCGGTGACATCCCGACTTGGGTGACCAAAAACCGGGGTGTTACAGCTACGTTCGTTCGGCCGGGGCTACTGTTCTTATAAACGGATCGCCTTCCAATTTCTTTAAGATGCAAAAGGGACTACGACAAGGTGACCCTCTCTCTCCCTATTTATTTGTTTTGGTGGTGGAGATTTTAAATAGATTAATGATGAAGGCAGTGGGAGAGGGTCTGATCAGGGGATTAGAAGTGAAAAATGGTGGTATGAGTATTTCACACTTGCAATACGCGGATGACACAATACTGTTCTGTGAGTGAGAAATTCATCATGTTATTATAGTCAAGAGGATTCCGAGATGCTTTTCTCTTGCGACGGGCCTTAAAATCAATTTTGGAAAGAGTTGTATATTTGGAATAATTGTCCAGAGGAGCTTGTGATGGAGGCGGCTGCCACGATGGGATGCGATGTTGGAAGGTGACCGATGAAATATTTGGGTATCCCGGTGGGAGGACGTGTTAATGGAACAGTGTTTGGGAAACGGTGCTAGAAAAGATTGAGAAGAGGTTAGTAGTGTGGAAGGGACGTATGTTGTCCCAAGCAGGGAGGCTATGTTTGATCAAATCGGTGGTGAGTTGTTTACCGATTTAATTTTTATCGATTTTTAAAGTGCCAAGAAAAGTGGCAGACCAAATAGAACAATTGAAGCGTAGATTCTTTGGGAATGCATGGGATGGAGAGAGGAAATTGCATGCCACAAATTGGGAATTTATTTGTCTACATAAGGAGGAGGGAGGTTTAAGTGTGAGCAAAGTGCAAGATTTTAATAATGCGCTCTTATTGAAGTGGAAGTGGCGTTTTGGGGTTCAAAAAGCCCTATGGAAGGATGTAATTGACGCTAAATACTATGCTAAGGTAGACCCTTTAATACTGTGGACGTGTGGTAGGAGGTCGGTGTGGTGTGATATTTGTAGAGTTTGGGGAGTTTGGAGGCTGATAGGGATAGGGGACATTTTATTATCCAAGTGGGGAAGGGGGATCGGACGAGATTCTGGCTTGACTGGTGGGTGGGGGGTGGGCGTTCAAAGGACATGTTTCCGAGGATTTTCGCCTTGGCAATGAACAAGGATGGTTAGATAAGTTATTTCGGAGAATGGAGAGGGGTTGATTGAATATGGAAGATAGAGTTGAGGAGATCCCTATTTGATTGGGAAGTAGGAGTTTGGAATGAATCGATGAATGTACTTAATCAACAGACCTTGAATAGGTTTATGGAGGATAGGGTGAGATGGTCAAGAGAAGGCAATGGGATTTTTTTCAATTCGATCATGCTGGAACGTCTTGGAAGGGCTGCTGATCAGGGATTAATCTGGTTCTCGAATCGACTGTGGAAGATGAAATACCCGGAGAAAGTAAAGTTGCTAGTCTGGAAAGTGATGAAAGATGGCTTGCCAGTTCGGATGATGTTGGCGCGTAGAGGATGTTTGAATGTTTTGCAAGCACAATGTCCTTCTTGCGGTAAGGAGCCAGAGAATGTCGTTCACCTAGTATGTAAATGCGAGGCTGTTAACACACTATGGTACAAGGGGGTGGAGTGGTTTGATGTAAAGTGGTCGTTGCCAGGTTCGGCTAAGGAACTACTGGTTTGGTGGGTGGGATTTCAGCCAAGGAAAGGGAGAAGTGAGGCATGGTTGATGACGGGCATAGCTATATTATGGTCAATATGGAGGTGGAGGAATGAAGTTGTATTCAAGGGAACAAGCATTAATATAAAGATCATTATTGAAGAAGTTAAATGGAGGATAGGAGTGTGGTGGCAGGCAGCTCGAGGAGGAATAAGGCTGGGATGTGTAGTCTAAACTCAGAGTTCCCTGGATGTTTAACGATTCGAAGGGACAGTTGGAATAAGGGGGATCGAGGCGGGTTGACTTGGGAATGACCGGATATTGTGTAACACCCCGGTTTTTGGTCACCCAGGTCGGGGTGTCACCGCCACACCTCCCTAGCGAGACACGGTTTCTCCGAGCTCACTAAGGAGATGCAAGGCTATGGTTTTTCAGAATTTAAAACATTCAAACAGCCCATTCATATATAATTTAAAAATAATACATCAAAGTTGCAACGAAAAATAATATTTACATATATAATGCAGCGGAATATAAAAATAGGGCCAACATGGCCTAATCACGGGTTAAACAGGCCCGTTCATGCAAGGTCTAGTCTAAAACAAAATTTAAGAATAAAGTGTTCCCCGACATTCCCATGAATGCATAGATGATGCATATTCTTCAGCTTTGAAAGAAACAGGGGAAAAAGTATGGTTTGGTCAGCAAAAACTTGCTGAGTAAGTTAACACAGACATGATTATGAGGTTTCAAAGCCTTTAATTAAATTTAAAGAAAACATGTGCATACGAGACATGATTTAAGTTTACTCATCTAATAATAATTTAATTGCATAATTTAAAAGACAAGGATTTCCATAAGATCATAATTCAACAACATGATAAAATAATCGCAAGACATAATTTAAAGGCATAATTTAAATGGGGAAAATATTCAAGTATTTCAGGATTCCATTCTTCCACTTTTGTTCAATATGATCTAGTACAATTCGCCCTTGGGGAATCGAACCCGCAAGAACACAAATACATCCTAGAGAATTGAACCCGTAGGAATCAACACACGTCCTGGGGAATCGAACCCGCAAGAAGACAGACAATCGCCCTTGGGGAATCGAACCCGCAAGAACTCAAACACACCCTGGGGAATCGAACCCGCAAGGTTTGACACGAACATCCTGGGGAATCGAACCCGCAGGAAAACATACACCCTGGGGAATCGAACCCGCAAGGTTTGACACGGACATCCTGGGGAATCGAACCCGCAGGAAAACATACACCCTGGGGAATCGAACCCGCAAGGCTTGACACAGACATCCTGGGGAATCGAACCCGCAGGGACACAGACGCCCTTGGGGAATCGAACCCGCAAGGTCAAAACAAGTTTCACAAATTTCACACGTTTCAACATATAATTTCACTATTCGCTGTTTTGCTCCAAAAATATTTAAAAATTCATTTTAAGCCGGATCATTCTGAAAATTCATCAGTAACTCCGAAACACAGAGATGAACAAGTTTCATGTTTTACGTTTTTCAATCCGAGATACGGAAGTAGGTGCAAAACGTCAATCTTTAACAGGGTGGTAATCTGTCCGAGTTTCTGACATCAGTTTAAATGTTCCGAGATCTACCCTAGCAAGCTAACTCCAAATTTAATGAACTTTTACAGAGAGATACCTAAGACATATATCTACAACTTTCATGTTCGGCTAAAGTTCCAAATCGGTTTAGATCTAATGTCAAAAACATCATCAATTTCGAAACTAATTTTGTCCAAGTTCCTTGATTTCGGTACGAATGCAGATAGGATCGGCTCAGATTCGGAGGTTCAAATCTTAACGAAAAATTCTAAAATTTTACAGAGATGTTCTAAACTCATAGATCTACAATTCTTATGTACAACGCCAATCCTAAATCGGTCTAGAACTAAGGTAAAAATCACCAACAAGTGCGAACTAGAGTTCTGTCAAGAATTCCAAGATCCAGATTTAATGCAGTTTGGTTTCGAGTGAATTTCATATACCAAATCACCATGAAAAATTCTGAAAATTTTACAGTAGCTATATCTAAGCCTTAGGAACGTTTTTCGTGTTTTAAGTTTTCTCGTTTGAACAGTTTTAAGGTTCCTAAAAATTCGTGCAAAAACGCTGCGCTGTAATGGTTTTCTTGTGGACAGAATTTATGTTCTTGATTAAATCTTGAGATTAGATGTATTTTAATTCGCCCAAAACCATAGTAAGGTTAACTTACAGATTTACGGATGTCTCGGCTCGATGATTCGGAGGCGTGGCTTCCACGTTCTTCGTTCTCCCTCCGAGATCCTTCGTTTCCCCTCAACGCGTCCGGATCGGGGTTTACAATAAAAAAGAGGTTTAATTAGGATTCGTTTTCGAATTGTATATGGAACAAGGATTGATCGAGGCTTACCACAACGCTGGAGATCTTGAAATTTTCGTCCAACAGTCCAAGCTTTGGTTTCGTGCCTCCGACGACTCCGGATTTAGGGTTTCGAATGTATAGAGAGATTTCGTAGGGTTTCGTAAAGAGTTTGAGGCTTCCAAGAGGGTTTATTTATAGATAACTAAGACCTAGGGCATCCAATATCTAACTCTAAGAGTCTAGAGTCGAAAGATGTTCAACCGAAAGTCGAAAAATCCCCGCTCGGGCGAGAGATTCACGCAACGGGCGAATCTGTCGCTTGGCGCGGGGTTGGCGCGGTTTTCTCCCAATTAGCGCGCGGCCAGCGCGCCAGACACGCCTGGACTCCGGTCCGGCCGGGTCGTGCGATCCGTCGTGCTTTTCCTCCTCTCTTTTGGGTGTCTATCCCTCTATGCTCTCGGATTCCAATTTCCGGACTCTCTTCGGGTTCCTATTTCGTGTCGTTATTTCTTTCGGAACTAAATTTACGTTTTGACTCGAATTCTCGAGTTGATTAATATCGGGTTCCCGTGTAACGACTTATTTATCTTTAATTTCTTTTGTTTAATTAAATCTCTTTTAATTAATTTCATTTCTCATTTCTTCTATATTTATTTATTTAATGTATTTACTGATTTATTTGTTCATTTATTTATTTATTACATTTATTTATTTATTTATGTTGTAAAATTCTTGGGTATTACAGTCTACCCTCCTTAAGAATCAACTTGGTCCTCGAAGTTGTGTTTCGGCTTTTCTCGTGCTAAGGTCTTTCGTTTATTTTATTATTTTGTGACTGAACTTAGAATTAAGACTTCTAAGCTGCCTACGTACCCGGTGAAGGGATCAAGTCATGACGTAGTTCAAAAATTTATTTAGGATACATATTACCGAGCCAAACTAAAAAAAAATAATGCAACTACTTTATT